>JAHUYU010001455.1:0-23082 GCA_030439765.1 Tripidium arundinaceum | reverse complement strand
CACGTGAGGTGACGGTGAAGCTAGAAACCGAGTTGCGCCTAGCACGCGAGGCGACGGCGAAGCTAGAAACCGAGCTGCTCCTATCACATCAGGCAACCGCGAAGCTAGAGGAGGAGAAGAACGAGGCACAGACAACAGCTAGAAATCTTGCTGAGGAGCTTGAATGTATGCACTACATGAGAATAATGCATCTCTTCGCTATGGTAAGCGTGCTTAATATGATTACTCTTGCATTCGTAGTGTTCTGCACAAACTCCCAGGCGTAGTGGCGTGACTTCGAGTTACGATTGCAGTCCAAGCAGGAGAAGATCAATGCAATATTTGTAGGGATAAAGCCCATGATGGACTACATCGACCCGGAGCCAGCCACACCTGAAGCATATGATCTCGATGTCAGGCCTCTGATGACACTTTTTAACATTCACAGATAAATCCACAAGTGCACAGAGTATCATTGTAGCTTTTAACTAGGAGTATTCCAGGGATCGTATTTATCCACAGGGAAACAATGGTTAAAGGAGTTGATAATTAACCATCATGTATCTATTAACGTAGTATACCAACTAAACTAATGTTGGGGGTAAACGGTATATGATAGGAATTAAGCATATTGATACACACACCACCACGAGCTCAAGGGATAAAGAAGAAAGAAATAAGAATAAAAGAATAATCCTACAAGAGCAGGCATGATCTATTATGTCATGAACAGTAGATGAGCATATACATCTATGAATTAGAATTAGAGCTATGTATGAGATGGATCAGGAGAATGCCTAAGGTCTGGTCTGCCAGCTCCCCGCATCGTTTTAGACTCCTACACCATACCCGAACGTGGGGGAATACTAGGGACGGACAGGGCTGTCACCACCTGCCGCCTACCCCACTACCGTGGAGTACGAAGTGCAATCACCCGCTCCCCTATACCCGAGCACCACGCTCGCATATAAAGAAACTACCCATATCCCCCGCGGTCCCCGACCCTACGGATCGACAGGTAAAGAACATGGGCATACCCGAAGGCATGATGAACCACCACCTCAACTTAGATCTACTTCTACTTCATAAACGATATACAAATGATTTAGCATAAAGTTCTAATGTCAAGATAACAAGAGAAACTATACTCTAGTTCATGAAAAGTATAGTCTAGTTCATATGCTATGAACATAACAAGAGAAACTATACTCTAGTTCATAATCATAATTATAAATGAAATAGAACAAAACTCTGGAGAAAACACAAATATTATTCATACCGATGTCTTCTCCAAGGAGTCAAGCCCTCCAAGGTAGCTTTGCCTAGCTCTACTACATAATGATAAACTAAAATAGAGAGCTCTAAGATATACAAGTGTTGCTTAGCGGTGTATGATATCTTCATTATAGGAGAGCGGGGCTGCTTTTATAGTGCCTAAAGGACAGTTCGTGGACATATAATCTTGGTAACCTATGGCACTGTCTTTAGCACCGCCATAGGAACCTCCATGCGAAGGATAGGCCCAAGACACGCCACCAGGGGGCGGCCACACCAAGGGGTCGGCCGCACCCTGACTGCCACCTCTCGCCACCGACTTTGTCTGGTGGGCTCCCTGATGGGTCTGGATCACTTCTATGTTGGGTATTGGCCCTGGTTCACGTCGTGGATTTAGCCTTCTTCACATTCTCCAACTTGGGCCGCGTGAATACGCTTTGTTGATTGCGCATTTTCCCGAGTTTTACACAAATTCCACACTTAAGTCTTACAAAACAATAATCTTCCAATACATGTGGAACTAGGTGAATATTAAATACATATGCATGTAAAATATGTGTTTTTCTCCATTTTTAATACAAGTTGGCGGTATAAAATAGGTCATTAGTAACCGCCAACAGCCTCCTCAGCCGGACGCTTTCATAGAGAGGTGCAAGATTGCGGTGACGCGCATCAAGGATTTTACTTGCGGCACCACCTGCTCGGCCGCTGGACATGCACTAGTGGTAGTCTGATCGCTGTACCCTTCGGTAAAGCTGGAGGTGGTCGGTCGGGGTTACGCGTGAGGCATGAACGACGAACAGATCATGGCGCTTGAAGACCGGTGATTAAATTGGCCGATGTCCTATATCTATTTGGCGAGAGAACAAAACAGAATGTAACAGATTAGTGTGAATTTATCAGATGATCTTATATCTTGTGGGATGGCTGTAATTAAACATTATGTTTGTTGTATAGTGTTCTTATTTTTAAAACACAAAATAGTCCCTGACAGTTGGTTTTTTATTGCATCACTAGCCCCAGCTATCCCATACCCCATGATGTAGAGCGCTACTGCCCATACACGTTTAAGAATATAGGCATCACTGAGGAGCCGCTGCCGACCGCCCATGACACAGAACGCTACTACCCATACATGTTTAGGTGCAAAATCAAGAACAGGGCCGCTTTTGGATAACACAAATGAGAATATGGCTGGTCGGCAAATTAATGGTGAATATCTTAAAGATAT
Source organism: Tripidium arundinaceum (assembly GCA_030439765.1). Taxonomy (NCBI): domain Eukaryota; kingdom Viridiplantae; phylum Streptophyta; class Magnoliopsida; order Poales; family Poaceae; genus Tripidium; species Tripidium arundinaceum. The sequence goes on along the minus strand of JAHUYU010001455.1, from coordinate 20,597 downwards.
TAAACATGGAGAAAAAACAAACAAATGGAGAGGCGATGAAAGATGAACTTCATTAAATGCTTATATATAAAAGGGTACATATCTTTGTTTGCAACATTTCATCGATAGAAACATCTAAGGTGCTCGATGTGCCAGGAGTTGGGGATGTCCACTCCTTCTGTGTCGCATAGCCTATACGACCGGCCCTGGCTAAGTACTTGATTCTGAAGATGTTGGTGCCCTAAGGAATCTTGACCCTACGGGCCAACATCACCGCCGCCTACGCGTGCGAAAGAGAAAGCCTTGCGCTCGCCGAGGCGCTTGATCTCTCTGCATGCATGGAGAGCTGTCTCGCCATGTCCAAAACTGTACCCACAGAAGAGCAGGAGATCCCGATGATGGAGGCACCCCGAGCGACTACCAAGGACAAGGAGACCAAGGAGGTGGACCTCAGCACTGGCGACAAGAACAAGACTGCCAGGATCAGGGTCAACCTCGATCCCAAATAGGAAAGCGCGCTCGTCAACTTCCTACATGCCAATGCAGATATGTTTTCATGGAAGCCTGAGGACATGCCTGGGGTACCACGGCAGTTGATCGAGCACTCCTTAAACGTCTCGCCGACCGCCAAGCCAATCAAGCAGAAGCTCCGATGATTCGCGCAGAACAAAAAGGAGGCTATTAGGGTAGAAATAACACGACTCTTAGCAGCCGGTTTTATCAAAGAGGTGTATCATCCTGAGTGGCTAGCTAATCCAGTGCTTGTACAAAAGAAGAATAAATGAAGGGAGGATGTGCGTTGATTACACCGATCTCAACAAACACTGCCTTAAGGACCCCTTCGGCTTGCCTCGCATTGACGAGGTCATAGATTCTACCGCCGGCTACAAACTCCTATCTTTTCTTGATTGCTGTTCTAGTTACCATCTAATCTCCTTAAAGGAGGAAGACCAGATTAAGACCTCTTTCATCACGTCGTTCGATGCCTATTGCTACACCACCATGTCCTTTGGACATAAGAACGCCGGCGCCACCTATCAGAGGGCTATCCAACGTTGCCTTGCCAACCAGATTGGGTGCAATGTTGAGGCCTATGTCGACGATGTCATGGTTAAGTCTAAGACTGCCAATGACCTCATCGCCAACCTCGACGAAACATTCAAGAGCCTAAGAGAATACTGATGGAAACTGAATCCCACTAAGTGTATCTTCGGCGTCCCATTCGGTATCCTTTTAGGATTTATTGTCAGCTGCCGTGGCATTGAAGTCAACCCCGAGAAGGTATCAGAGTCATCAACATGAAATGGCCAACCTGTGTCAAAGATGTTCAGAAGCTAACAGGGTGTATGGCAGCTTTGAGCCTTTTCATATCCTGTCTTGGCGAAAAGGGTCTCCGTTTCTTCAAGTTGCTTAAAACAAAGGAGAGTTTCGCGTGGACAGAGGAGGCTGATAAGGCCTTCGTCGAGCTCAACCTCTTCTTGATGACCCCTCCGATTATGACAGCACCAAAGCCCGATGAGACCTTACTGATCTATATCACCGGAACTACCCGTGTCGTTAGCATAGCCACCATCGTTGAGCGGGAAGAGCCTGGACATGCATATAAAGTTCAGCGCCTAGTTTACTTCATCAACGAAGTCTTGAATGAGTCTAAGACTCGGTATCCCCAAGTCCAGAAGCTGTTATATGCCGTCTTGATTACATCCCGTAAGCTTCGCCACTATTTCGAGATATACAAGATAGCTGTGGTTACTGAATTCCCACTCAGCGATATTCTCCACAATAAGGAGGCTAATGGACACATTATCAAGTGGGCGGTAGAGCTCGGCACATACTCTATTGATTTCAGGGGTCGACAGACTATCAAGTCACAGGTGCTCGCAGATTTCATCGCCGAGTGGATCGAGATGCAAGAACCCATCCCGGCTGATCGTCTCGAGCACTGGACAATGTACTTCGATGGTGCCCTCAACATCGATGGTGTCAGGGCAGGCGTGTTGTTCATTACTCCATCCGGGGACGAGCTCTGCTATGTCTTGTGGATCCACTTCCCAGCCTGTAACAACGCCGCTGAATATGAGGCGGCACTTCACGGTCTTCGCATTGCCGTCTCCCTTGGCGTTAAACGCCTAATGCTGTATGGCTAATTCGCTTTAGTAATCAACCAGGTCAACAAAGATTGGTCCTGCACTAGCGAGAAGATGGATGCTTATTGCACCCAAATTAGGAAGCTCGAAGGAAAATTCTACGGTCTTGAGTTTCATCATGTCATCCGTGATGAGAACGAGGTAGCCGACCACCTATCCAATATAGGGTCGACCAGAGATCAAGTTCCAGCAGGAGTCTTCATCCAGGACCTCAGCACACCATCTATCAAGCCGGGGCAAGAGGTTGAAGAAATGCCCTGGCTGAGCAGTTAGTCTTGGCGGTCCCTACACCCAGCAGTGATTGGAGGGAGCAATTCATAAAGTACCTAACCACCGCTGAAGTGCCGACCGACAAGACTGAGATGGAGCGCCTTATCTATTGCAGTAAGCACTATGTGCTAGTTGATGGCAAGCTAATGAGGAAGAATGCGAAGGAGGAGTTGTTGCAGAAGTGCATATCTCAAGAAGAAGGAGAGAAATTACTTCTGGAGTTTCATGCTAGATCATGTGGCAACCATGCAGCCTCTAGGAATCTGGTCGGCAAGGCTTTTCGAGCAGGTTTCTTTTGGCCCTCTGCTGTTGCAGATACAAAAGCACTAGTCCGACGGTGCGAGGGGTGCCAATTTTTTGCTAAGCAAATCCATGTTCCAGTGTAGGCCTTACAGACGATCCCAGCCTCCTGGCCATTTGCATGCTAGGGACTGGATATGATTGGGCCCTTCAAGACCGCCCCGGGTGGATTCAAATATGTTTATGTGACCATTGACAAGTTCTCCAAGTGGATCAAGTACAAGCCTCTCGTCACGTCTACAGCGAAGAAAGCAGCGGAGCTCTTTGACAATATAATTCGTAGGTTTGGTCTGCCAAACAGCATCATCACCGACTTGGGTTCTACATTAACCGGTAGCGATTTCTGGGACTTTTGTGAAGACCGGTGCATCTCCGTCAAGTATGTCTTGGTCACCCACACTAGAGCTAATGGCCAGGTCAAACAGGCCAATCGCATGATATTAGATGCCCTCAGGAAGAGACTCTACGAGAAGGAAGAGAAACATCCGGGTAGATGGCTCAAGGAGTTGCCGGCCATGGTCTGGGGACTACGGACCCAGCCTAGTTGCAACACTGGCGTCTCACCCTACTTCCTGGTGTACGGCTCGAAAGCCGTTTTGCCTGCAGACGTCGCCTACCGAGCGCCCAGGGTGGAGAACTTCGATGAAAGGAAGGCTGAGCAGCATCGACTAGAAGATGTTGATCGCCTAGAAGAAGAGCGCCTGATCACGTGTGTTCAGACCGCCAAATATTTGCAAGGACTGCAAAGGTACTACAATCGCAATATCCAAGAGCAATCCTTTGCAATCGGTGATCTGGTACTCCGCAAGAAGCAGAACACCATCGGGATGCACAAGCTTTCGTCGCCTTGGGAGGGTCCCTATATCGTCAAAGCAATAAGCCAACCACGGTCGTATAGGCTATGCGACACAGAAGGAGTGGACATCCCCAACTCCTGGCACATCGAGCACCTTAGATGTTTCTATCGATGAAATGTTGCAAACAAAGATATGTACCCTTTTATATATAAGCATTTAATGAAGTTCATCTTTCATCGCCTCTCCATTTGTTTGTTTTTTCTCCATGTTTAATATCTTTAAGATATTCACCATTAATTTGCCGACCAGCCATATTCTCATTTGTGTTATCCAAAAGCGGCCCTGTTCTTGATTTTGCACCTAAACATGTATGGGTAGTAGCGTTCTGTGTCATGGGCGGTCGGCAGCGGCTCCTCAGTGATGCCTATATTCTTAAACGTGTATGGGCAGTAGCGCTCTACATCATGGGGTATGGGATAGCTGGGGCTAGTGATGCAATAAAAAACCAACTGTCAGGGACTATTTTGTGTTTTAAAAATAAGAACACTATACAACAAACATAATGTTTAATTACAGCCATCCCACAAGATATAAGATCATCTGATAAATTCACACTAATCTGTTACATTCTGTTTTGTTCTCTCGCCAAATAGATATAGGACATCGGCCAATTTAATCACCGGTCTTCAAGCGCCATGATCTGTTCGTCGTTCATGCCTCACGCGTAACCCCGACCGACCACCTCCAGCTTTACCGAAGGGTACAGCGATCAGACTACCACTAGTGCATGTCCAGCGGCCGAGCAGGTGGTGCCGCAAGTAAAATCCTTGATGCGCGTCACCGCAATCTTGCACCTCTCTATGAAAGCGTCCGGCTGAGGAGGCTGTTGGCGGTTACTAATGACCTATTTTATACCGCCAACTTGTATTAAAAATGGAGAAAAACACATATTTTACATGCATATGTATTTAATATTCACCTAGTTCCACATGTATTGGAAGATTATTGTTTTGTAAGACTTAAGTGTGGAATTTGTGTAAAACTCGGGAAAATGCGCAATCAACAAAGCGTATTCACGCGGCCCAAGTTGGAGAATGTGAAGAAGGCTAAATCCACGACGTGAACCAGGGCCAATACCCAACATAGAAGTGATCCAGACCCATCAGGGAGCCCACCAGACAAAGTCGGTGGCGAGAGGTGGCAGTCAGGGTGCGGCCGACCCCTTGGTGTGGCCGCCCCCTGGTGGCGTGTCTTGGGCCTATCCTTCGCATGGAGGTTCCTATGGCGGTGCTAAAGACAGTGCCATAGGTTACCAAGATTATATGTCCACGAACTGTCCTTTAGGCACTATAAAAGCAGCCCCGCTCTCCTATAATGAAGATATCATACACCGCTAAGCAACACTTGTATATCTTAGAGCTCTCTATTTTAGTTTATCATTATGTAGTAGAGCTAGGCAAAGCTACCTTGGAGGGCTTGACTCCTTGGAGAAGACATCGGTATGAATAATATTTGTGTTTTCTCCAGAGTTTTGTTCTATTTCATTTATAATTATGATTATGAACTAGAGTATAGTTTCTCTTGTTATGTTCATAGCATATGAACTAGACTATACTTTTCATGAACTAGAGTATAGTTTCTCTTGTTATCTTGACATTAGAACTTTATGCTAAATCATTTGTATATCGTTTATGAAGTAGAAGTAGATCTAAGTTGAGGTGGTGGTTCATCATGCCTTCGGGTATGCCCATGTTCTTTACCTGTCGATCCGTAGGGTCGGGGACCGCGGGGGATATGGGTAGTTTCTTTATATGCGAGCGTGGTGCTCGGGTATAGGGGAGCGGGTGATTGCACTTCGTACTCCACGGTAGTGGGGTAGGCGGCAGGTGGTGACAGCCCTGTCCGTCCCTAGTATTCCCCCACGTTCGGGTATGGTGTAGGAGTCTAAAACGATGCGGGGAGCTGGCAGACCAGACCTTAGGCATTCTCCTGATCCATCTCATACATAGCTCTAATTCTAATTCATAGATGTATATGCTCATCTACTGTTCATGACATAATAGATCATGCCTGCTCTTGTAGGATTATTCTTTTATTCTTATTTCTTTCTTCTTTATCCCTTGAGCTCGTGGTGGTGTGTGTATCAATATGCTTAATTCCTATCATATACCGTTTACCCCCAACATTAGTTTAGTTGGTATACTACGTTAATAGATACATGATGGTTAATTATCAACTCCTTTAACCATTGTTTCCCTGTGGATAAATACGATCCCTGGAATACTCCTAGTTAAAAGCTACAATGATACTCTGTGCACTTGTGGATTTATCTGTGAATGTTAAAAAGTGTCATCAGAGGCCTGACATCGAGATCATATGCTTCAGGTGTGGCTGGCTCCGGGTCGATGTAGTCCATCATGGGCTTTATCCCTACAAATATTGCATTGATCTTCTCCTGCTTGGACTGCAATCGTAACTCGAAGTCACGCCACTACGCCTGGGAGTTTGTGCAGAACACTACGAATGCAAGAGTAATCATATTAAGCACGCTTACCATAGCGAAGAGATGCATTATTCTCATGTAGTGCATACATTCAAGCTCCTCAGCAAGATTTCTAGCTGTTGTCTGTGCCTCGTTCTTCTCCTCCTCTAGCTTCGCGGTTGCCTGATGTGATAGGAGCAGCTCGGTTTCTAGCTTCGCCGTCGCCTCGCGTGCTAGGCGCAACTCGGTTTCTAGCTTCACCGTCACCTCACGTGCTAAGAGCAGCTCGGTTTCTAGCTTCGTCGTCGCCTCGCGTGCTAGGCGCAACTCAGTTTCCAGCTTCACCGTCACCTCACGTGCTAAGAGCAGCTCAGTTTCCAGCAGGAGAAGATCAATGCAATATTTGTAGGGATAAAGCCCATGATGGACTACATCGACCCGGAGCCAGCCACACCTGAAGCATATGATCTCGATGTCAGGCCTCTGATGACACTTTTTAACATTCACAGATAAATCCACAAGTGCACAGAGTATCATTGTAGCTTTTAACTAGGAGTATTCCAGGGATCGTATTTATCCACAGGGAAACAATGGTTAAAGGAGTTGATAATTAACCATCATGTATCTATTAACGTAGTATACCAACTAAACTAATGTTGGGGGTAAACGGTATATGATAGGAATTAAGCATATTGATACACACACCACCACGAGCTCAAGGGATAAAGAAGAAAGAAATAAGAATAAAAGAATAATCCTACAAGAGCAGGCATGATCTATTATGTCATGAACAGTAGATGAGCATATACATCTATGAATTAGAATTAGAGCTATGTATGAGATGGATCAGGAGAATGCCTAAGGTCTGGTCTGCCAGCTCCCCGCATCGTTTTAGACTCCTACACCATACCCGAACGTGGGGGAATACTAGGGACGGACAGGGCTGTCACCACCTGCCGCCTACCCCACTACCGTGGAGTACGAAGTGCAATCACCCGCTCCCCTATACCCGAGCACCACGCTCGCATATAAAGAAACTACCCATATCCCCCGCGGTCCCCGACCCTACGGATCGACAGGTAAAGAACATGGGCATACCCGAAGGCATGATGAACCACCACCTCAACTTAGATCTACTTCTACTTCATAAACGATATACAAATGATTTAGCATAAAGTTCTAATGTCAAGATAACAAGAGAAACTATACTCTAGTTCATGAAAAGTATAGTCTAGTTCATATGCTATGAACATAACAAGAGAAACTATACTCTAGTTCATAATCATAATTATAAATGAAATAGAACAAAACTCTGGAGAAAACACAAATATTATTCATACCGATGTCTTCTCCAAGGAGTCAAGCCCTCCAAGGTAGCTTTGCCTAGCTCTACTACATAATGATAAACTAAAATAGAGAGCTCTAAGATATACAAGTGTTGCTTAGCGGTGTATGATATCTTCATTATAGGAGAGCGGGGCTGCTTTTATAGTGCCTAAAGGACAGTTCGTGGACATATAATCTTGGTAACCTATGGCACTGTCTTTAGCACCGCCATAGGAACCTCCATGCGAAGGATAGGCCCAAGACACGCCACCAGGGGGCGGCCACACCAAGGGGTCGGCCGCACCCTGACTGCCACCTCTCGCCACCGACTTTGTCTGGTGGGCTCCCTGATGGGTCTGGATCACTTCTATGTTGGGTATTGGCCCTGGTTCACGTCGTGGATTTAGCCTTCTTCACATTCTCCAACTTGGGCCGCGTGAATACGCTTTGTTGATTGCGCATTTTCCCGAGTTTTACACAAATTCCACACTTAAGTCTTACAAAACAATAATCTTCCAATACATGTGGAACTAGGTGAATATTAAATACATATGCATGTAAAATATGTGTTTTTCTCCATTTTTAATACAAGTTGGCGGTATAAAATAGGTCATTAGTAACCGCCAACAGCCTCCTCAGCCGGACGCTTTCATAGAGAGGTGCAAGATTGCGGTGACGCGCATCAAGGATTTTACTTGCGGCACCACCTGCTCGGCCGCTGGACATGCACTAGTGGTAGTCTGATCGCTGTACCCTTCGGTAAAGCTGGAGGTGGTCGGTCGGGGTTACGCGTGAGGCATGAACGACGAACAGATCATGGCGCTTGAAGACCGGTGATTAAATTGGCCGATGTCCTATATCTATTTGGCGAGAGAACAAAACAGAATGTAACAGATTAGTGTGAATTTATCAGATGATCTTATATCTTGTGGGATGGCTGTAATTAAACATTATGTTTGTTGTATAGTGTTCTTATTTTTAAAACACAAAATAGTCCCTGACAGTTGGTTTTTTATTGCATCACTAGCCCCAGCTATCCCATACCCCATGATGTAGAGCGCTACTGCCCATACACGTTTAAGAATATAGGCATCACTGAGGAGCCGCTGCCGACCGCCCATGACACAGAACGCTACTACCCATACATGTTTAGGTGCAAAATCAAGAACAGGGCCGCTTTTGGATAACACAAATGAGAATATGGCTGGTCGGCAAATTAATGGTGAATATCTTAAAGATATTAAACATGGAGAAAAAACAAACAAATGGAGAGGCGATGAAAGATGAACTTCATTAAATGCTTATATATAAAAGGGTACATATCTTTGTTTGCAACATTTCATCGATAGAAACATCTAAGGTGCTCGATGTGCCAGGAGTTGGGGATGTCCACTCCTTCTGTGTCGCATAGCCTATACGACCGTGGTTGGCTTATTGCTTTGACGATATAGGGACCCTCCCAAGGCGACGAAAGCTTGTGCATCCCGATGGTGTTCTGCTTCTTGCGGAGTACCAGATCACCGATTGCAAAGGATTGCTCTTGGATATTGCGATTGTAGTACCTTTGCAGTCCTTGCAAATATTTGGCGGTCTGAACACACGTGATCAGGCGCTCTTCTTCTAGGCGATCAACATCTTCTAGTCGATGCTGCTCAGCCTTCCTTTCATCGAAGTTCTCCACCCTGGGCGCTCGGTAGGCGACGTCTGCAGGCAAAACGGCTTTCGAGCCGTACACCAGGAAGTAGGGTGAGACGCCAGTGTTGCAACTAGGCTGGGTCCGTAGTCCCCAGACCATGGCCGGCAACTCCTTGAGCCATCTACCCGGATGTTTCTCTTCCTTCTCGTAGAGTCTCTTCCTGAGGGCATCTAATATCATGCGATTGGCCTGTTTGACCTGGCCATTAGCTCTAGTGTGGGTGACCAAGACATACTTGACGGAGATGCACCGGTCTTCACAAAAGTCCCAGAAATCGCTACCGGTTAATGTAGAACCCAAGTCGGTGATGATGCTGTTTGGCAGACCAAACCTACGAATTATATTGTCAAAGAGCTCCGCTGCTTTCTTCGCTGTAGACGTGACGAGAGGCTTGTACTTGATCCACTTGGAGAACTTGTCAATGGTCACATAAACATATTTGAATCCACCCGGGCGGTCTTGAAGGGCCCAATCATATCCAGTCCCTAGCATGCAAATGGCCAGGAGGCTGGGATCGTCTGTAAGGCCTACACTGGAACATGGATTTGCTTAGCAAAAAATTGGCACCCCTCGCACCGTCGGACTAGTGCTTTTGTATCTGCAACAGCAGAGGGCCAAAAGAAACCTGCTCGAAAAGCCTTGCCGACCAGATTCCTAGAGGCTGCATGGTTGCCACATGATCTAGCATGAAACTCCAGAAGTAATTTCTCTCCTTCTTCTTGAGATATGCACTTCTGCAACAACTCCTCCTTCGCATTCTTCCTCATTAGCTTGCCATCAACTAGCACATAGTGCTTACTGCAATAGATAAGGCGCTCCATCTCAGTCTTGTCGGTCGGCACTTCAGCGGTGGTTAGGTACTTTATGAATTGCTCCCTCCAATCACTGCTGGGTGTAGGGACCGCCAAGACTAACTGCTCAGCCAGGGCATTTCTTCAACCTCTTGCCCCGGCTTGATAGATGGTGTGCTGAGGTCCTGGATGAAGACTCCTGCTGGAACTTGATCTCTGGTCGACCCTATATTGGATAGGTGGTCGGCTACCTCGTTCTCATCACGGATGACATGATGAAACTCAAGACCGTAGAATTTTCCTTCGAGCTTCCTAATTTGGGTGCAATAAGCATCCATCTTCTCGCTAGTGCAGGACCAATCTTTGTTGACCTGGTTGATTACTAAAGCGAATTAGCCATACAGCATTAGGCGTTTAACGCCAAGGGAGACGGCAATGCGAAGACCGTGAAGTGCCGCCTCATATTCAGCGGCGTTGTTACAGGCTGGGAAGTGGATCCACAAGACATAGCAGAGCTCGTCCCCGGATGGAGTAATGAACAACACGCCTGCCCTGACACCATCGATGTTGAGGGCACCATCGAAGTACATTGTCCAGTGCTCGAGACGATCAGCCGGGATGGGTTCTTGCATCTCGATCCACTCGGCGATGAAATCTGCGAGCACCTGTGACTTGATAGTCTGTCGACCCCTGAAATCAATAGAGTATGTGCCGAGCTCTACCGCCCACTTGATAATGTGTCCATTAGCCTCCTTATTGTGGAGAATATCGCTGAGTGGGAATTCAGTAACCACAGCTATCTTGTATATCTCGAAATAGTGGCGAAGCTTACGGGATGTAATCAAGACGGCATATAACAGCTTCTGGACTTGGGGATACCGAGTCTTAGACTCATTCAAGACTTCGTTGATGAAGTAAACTAGGCGCTGAACTTTATATGCATGTCCAGGCTCTTCCCGCTCAACGATGGTGGCTATGCTAACGACACGGGTAGTTCGGTGATATAGATCAGTAAGGTCTCATCGGGCTTTGGTGCTGTCATAATCGGAGGGGTCATCAAGAAGAGGTTGAGCTCGACGAAGGCCTTATCAGCCTCCTCTGTCCACGCGAAACTCTCCTTTGTTTTAAGCAACTTGAAGAAACGGAGACCCTTTTCGCCAAGACAGGATATGAAAAGGCTCAAAGCTGCCATACACCCTGTTAGCTTCTGAACATCTTTGACACAGGTTGGCCATTTCATGTTGATGACTCTGATACCTCTCGGGGTTGACTTCAATGCCACGGCAGCTGACAATAAATCCTAAAAGGATACCGAATGGGACGCCGAAGATACACTTAGTGGGATTCAGTTTCCATCAGTATTCTCTTAGGCTCTTGAATGTTTCGTCGAGGTTGGCGATGAGGTCATTGGCAGTCTTAGACTTAACCATGACATCGTCGACATAGGCCTCAACATTGCACCCAATCTGGTTGGCAAGGCAACGTTGGATAGCCCTCTGATAGGTGGCGCCGGCGTTCTTATGTCCAAAGGACATGGTGGTGTAGCAATAGGCATCGAACGACGTGATGAAAGAGGTCTTAATCTGGTCTTCCTCCTTTAAGGAGATTAGATGGTAACTAGAACAGCAATCAAGAAAAGATAGGAGTTTGTAGCCGGCGGTAGAATCTATGACCTCGTCAATGCGAGGCAAGCCGAAGGGGTCCTTAAGGCAGTGTTTGTTGAGATCGGTGTAATCAACGCACATCCTCCCTTCATTATTCTTCTTTTGTACAAGCACTGGATTAGCTAGCCACTCAGGATGATACACCTCTTTGATAAAACCGGCTGCTAAGAGTCGTGTTATTTCTACCCTAATAGCCTCCTTTTTGTTCTGCGCGAATCATCGGAGCTTCTGCTTGATTGGCTTGGCGGTCGGCGAGACGTTTAAGGAGTGCTCGATCAACTGCCGTGGTACCCCAGGCATGTCCTCAGGCTTCCATGAAAACATATCTGCATTGGCATGTAGGAAGTTGACGAGCGCGCTTTCCTATTTGGGATCGAGGTTGACCCTGATCCTGGCAGTCTTGTTCTTGTCGCCAGTGCTGAGGTCCACCTCCTTGGTCTCCTTGTCCTTGGTAGTCGCTCGGGGTGCCTCCATCATCGGGATCTCCTGCTCTTCTGTGGGTACAGTTTTGGACATGGCGAGACAGCTCTCCATGCATGCAGAGAGATCAAGCGCCTCGGCGAGCGCAAGGCTTTCTCTTTCGCACGCGTAGGCGGCGGTGATGTTGGCCCGTAGGGTCAAGATTCCTTAGGGCACCAACATCTTCAGAATCAAGTACTTAGCCAGGGCCGGTCGGCCAAGGATGGCATGGTACGCGGTGTCGAAGTCTGCCACCAAGAAACTAAGGTACTCAGTACGGTAGTTCTCAATGGTGCCATACTGGACGGGCAATGTGATCTCGCCCAAAGGTTGGGACGCTCTACTAGGCACGATCCCCCAAAATGGAGAGTCGACGGGGGTGAGGTCTTTTGAGAGGCCTAACTCAGTTAAGGCTCCGGCGAAAAGTATGTTGAGGGCGCTCCCGCCATCGATGAGGACCTTCCTGAACCGCACCTTCTGGATAATGGTGTCCAGCACTAGCGGGAACCGCCCTGGATAGGGGATGTTCGACCACTGATCAGCCCTACTGAAGGTGATAGGGTGCTCCGACCAGTTGAGATACCTAGGATCGGCGACAGTGTCATTGTTGGTGACCAACAGGACCTTTCGAGCAGTGAGCTTCTGCTTTCGCTTGTTTTCAGAGGCTGTCGCTCCTCTGAAGATTGTCCTTAGGGCACTCGAGATTCTTGGGGTTGTCATCCTTGTCGTCGTGTTTCTTCGACCTCTTGTTGTCCTCCTCGCAGAAGGCCCTGGCCAGGCGGTAGCACTGCCGCATGGTATGGTTGCTTCTCTTATGTATAAGACACGGGCCGTCGAGGAGCTTCTCATACTCGTCATCATTGGCGCGCTTAGCACGTGGTTGCTCAACTAAAGCGATTACATTATCTGGTCGGCGATGACGAAACTGCCCAGCCCTGGAGCTCTCTGGTCTGTCGTTGTAGTAGCGGTCGCGGTCGCGGTCGTCAGGGCACCATTGTTCGCGGCGATCGTCATTGTGACGCGGCTGGCGATCGGAGCGGGAGGTCCAAGCAACGTTGTCCCTATGGCGCTGGTCGGCTTCTTCAGCGTCGGCGTACTGGTTGGCCGTCTGGAGCATCTCGCCGATCAACCACGGTGGCTTGCGATGAAACTTGGAGCGTAGCTCGGGATGATGATGGAGCCCACGGACGAACGCAGATATGACATTGCCCTCACCAATATTGGGGATGGAGTTCCTCGTTTCTGAGAAACGTCTGATGTAACCGCGCAGGGATTCGCCAGTCCGCTGATGGAGCCTTTCCAGATCATACTTCATGCCCAGTCAGACACACGTGGCCATGTAGTTCTCAATGAACATCCTCTTGAAATCATCCCAAGATCCAATGGTATCTGACCCCAGACTCGTGAGCCAATTCATCGCTGAGGAAGCGAGCATGACAGGCAAATAATTTGCCATAACATCGCTGTTTCCTCGGCGGCGCGTACAACAATGGCGTAAAGCTGCAGCCAATGCTCGGGATTGACCTTGCCATCATAGGGTTCAACCCCAGAGATCTTGAAGCCTATCGGCCACTGGACGGCTCGTAGTCTTGCTGTGAAGGGGCGACGTCCTTCGGGATCACTGGCAGCAGGTAAGGGAACAACGACTAGAGGGAGATCTACATCGGGATTACCGAATTCTTCATCATACTGCTGTCGGTGAAGAGTCTCCTATTCATGGTGTTTGTTGTGTCACCTCTCAATGCGATTACAGGCGTCGTGGCGGATGTTGAGGGCTTCGTGAATGTCGCCAACAGGCTGCTCAACTTCCTGATTGCCGCGGTTAGCCTGAGCTAGTCGGGGAGGTCGATTCCCGCACCCTCGCTGAGCAGGATTGATGGGTGGTTGCCTCTTGACCCGCTGACGAGGTACTGGCCATCTCCCCGGTGGTGAGCACTGGAGTAATAGATTCCCCCCACTCGGCAAGAGTGGGACGGCTGTCGGCCCGCCGAGCGGTGGTGATTTGATGCAGTCGAGTGAGAGGGAGCTTGGTCGTTGCAAAGCTGGTTGACTTGGACCTAGGCTGCTTTAAGTGGCGCCCTGACCTTGGCGATCTCTGGCGTCTATTGGAGTCTGTCCAACTCATGAGCAGCCATGGCTAGGTTGGCGCTCGGCGTCTGCTCAACGTCCTGGTCACCAACGCGGTAGAATTCTTGGTCAAGACTGCGAACAATTCTTGGCTAGGATAGTATTTAATCTATGCGCTTGCGGATTCCTTTTCTAAATTATAAGTGTTATGATAGTAAATACCAACAATCACTTCTGGCATCATAGCTAGGGATGACAACTTAGTAGTAAGGTGATGTTAAGAAGTGTCAACAAGCATTTCTGGCACCGTTGCCGGGGAAGGGCAAAGGCTATAAAGAGAAAATGATGAAATAAATACTTACTGATGATATCATAACTAAGCACCTCTGCTTTAGCAGGTTTACCATTGTTTGTCTTTGTTCATATCTTATACAGGGTACTGCAGGATTGGTTGTGATTCATCAACACATTCCATCAATTAGAATCAAATCAATCAAGAGACAACTCAACACCAATTTCTGAAGCTATGGCTGATAAGACACTGCGTGAGTTCTCTGCTCCAAGCATTGAAAACATCCGCACTGGACCAACACTCCAAACCAACAACCTTGAGTTTGATTCTAATTGATGGAATGTGTTGATGAATCACAACCAATCCTGCAGTACCCTGTATAAGATATGAACAAAGACAAACAATGGTAAACCTGCTAAAGCAGAGGTGCTTAGTTATGATATCATCAGTAAGTATTTATTTCATCATTTTCTCTTTATAGCCTTTGCCCTTCCCCGGCAACGGTGCCAGAAATGCTTGTTGACACTTCTTAACATCACCTTACTACTAAGTTGTCATCCCTAGCTATGATGCCAGAAGTGATTGTTGGTATTTACTATCATAACACTTATAATTTAGAAAAGGAATCCGCAAGCGCATAGATTAAATACTATCCTAGCCAAGAATTGTTCGCAGTCTTGACCAAGAATTCTACCGCGTTGGTGACCAGGACGTTGAGCAGACGCCGAGCGCCAACCTAGCCATGGCTGCTCATGAGTTGGACAGACTCCAATAGACGCCAGAGATCGCCAAGGTCAGGGCGCCACTTAAAGCAGCCTAGGTCCAAGTCAACCAGCTTTGCAACGACCAAGCTCCCTCTCACTCGACTGCATCAAATCACCACCGCTCGGCGGGCCGACAGCCGTCCCACTCTTGCCGAGTGGGGGGAATCTATTACTCCAGTGCTCACCACCGGGGAGATGGCCAGTACCTCGTCAGCGGGTCAAGAGGCAACCACCCCATCAATCCTGCTCAGCGAGGGTGCGGGAATCGACCTCCCCGACTAGCTCAGGCTAACCGCGGCAATCAGGAAGTTGAGCAGCCTGTTGGCGACATTCACGAAGCCCTCAACATCCGCCACGACGCCTGTAATCGCATTGAGAGGTGACACAACAAACACCATGAATAGGAGACTCTTCACCGACAGCAGTATGATGAAGAATTCGGTAATCCCGATGTAGATCTCCCTCTAGTCGTTGTTCCCTTACCTGCTGCCAGTGATCCCGAAGGACGTCGCCCCTTCACAGCAAGACTACGAGCCGTCCAGTGGCCGATAGGCTTCAAGATCTCTGGGGTTGAACCCTATGATGGCAAGGTCAATCCCGAGCATTGGCTGCAGCTTTACGCCATTGTTGTACGCGCCGCCGGAGGAAACAGCGATGTTATGGCAAATTATTTGCCTGTCATGCTCGCTTCCTCAGCGATGAATTGGCTCACGAGTCTGGGGTCAGATACCATTGGATCTTGGGATGATTTCAAGAGGATGTTCATTGAGAACTACATGGCCACGTGTGTCTGACTGGGCATGAAGTATGATCTGGAAAGGCTCCATCAGCGGACTGGCGAATCCCTGCGCGGTTACATCAGACGTTTCTCAGAAACGAGGAACTCCATCCCCAATATTGGTGAGGGCAATGTCATATCTGCGTTCGTCCGTGGGCTCCATCATCATCCCGAGCTACGCTCCAAGTTTCATCGCAAGCCACCGTGGTTGATCGGCGAGATGCTCCAGACGGCCAACCAGTACGCCGACGCTGAAGAAGCCGACCAGCGCCATAGGGACAACGTTGCTTGGACCTCCCGCTCCGATCGCCAGCCGCGTCACAATGACGATCGCCGCGAACAATGGTGCCCTGACGACCGCGACCGCGACCGCTACTACAACGACAGACCAGAGAGCTCCAGGGCTGGGCAGTTTCGTCATCGCCGACCAGATAATGTAATCGCTTTAGTTGAGCAACCACGTGCTAAGCGCGCCAATGATGACGAGTATGAGAAGCTCCTCGACGGCCCGTGTCTTATACATAAGAGAAGCAACCATACCATGCGGCAGTGCTACCGCCTGGCCAGGGCCTTCTGCGAGGAGGACAACAAGAGGTCGAAGAAACACGACGACAAGGATGACAACCCAAGAATCTCGAGTGCCCTAAGGACAATCTTCAGAGGAGCGACAGCCTCTGAAAACAAGCGAAAGCAGAAGCTCACTGCTCGAAAGGTCCTGTTGGTCACCAACAATGACACTGTCGCCGATCCTAGGTATCTCAACTGGTCGGAGCACCCTATCACCTTCAGTAGGGCTGATCAGTGGTCGAACATCCCCTATCCAGGGCGGTTCCCGCTAGTGCTGGACACCATTATCCAGAAGGTGCGGTTCAGGAAGGTCCTCATCGATGGCGGGAGCGCCCTCAACATACTTTTCGCCGGAGCCTTAACTGAGTTAGGCCTCTCAAAAGACCTCACCCCGTCGACTCTCCATTTTGGGGGATCGTGCCTAGTAGAGCGTCCCAACCTTTGGGCGAGATCACATTGCCCGTCCAGTATGGCACCATTGAGAACTACCGTACTGAGTACCTTAGTTTCTTGGTGGCAGACTTCGACACCGCGTACCATGCCATCCTTGGCCGACCGGCCCTGGCTAAGTACTTGATTCTGAAGATGTTGGTGCCCTAAGGAATCTTGACCCTACGGGCCAACATCACCGCCGCCTACGCGTGCGAAAGAGAAAGCCTTGCGCTCGCCGAGGCGCTTGATCTCTCTGCATGCATGGAGAGCTGTCTCGCCATGTCCAAAACTGTACCCACAGAAGAGCAGGAGATCCCGATGATGGAGGCACCCCGAGCGACTACCAAGGACAAGGAGACCAAGGAGGTGGACCTCAGCACTGGCGACAAGAACAAGACTGCCAGGATCAGGGTCAACCTCGATCCCAAATAGGAAAGCGCGCTCGTCAACTTCCTACATGCCAATGCAGATATGTTTTCATGGAAGCCTGAGGACATGCCTGGGGTACCACGACAGTTGATCGAGCACTCCTTAAACGTCTCGCCGACCGCCAAGCCAATCAAGCAGAAGCTCCGATGATTCGCGCAGAACAAAAAGGAGGCTATTAGGGTAGAAATAACACGACTCTTAGCAGCCGGTTTTATCAAAGAGGTGTATCATCCTGAGTGGCTAGCTAATCCAGTGCTTGTACAAAAGAAGAATAATGAAGGGAGGATGTGCGTTGATTACACCGATCTCAACAAACACTGCCTTAAGGACCCCTTCGGCTTGCCTCGCATTGACGAGGTCATAGATTCTACCGCCGGCTACAAACTCCTATCTTTTCTTGATTGCTGTTCTAGTTACCATCTAATCTCCTTAAAGGAGGAAGACCAGATTAAGACCTCTTTCATCACGTCGTTCGATGCCTATTGCTACACCACCATGTCCTTTGGACATAAGAACGCCGGCGCCACCTATCAGAGGGCTATCCAACGTTGCCTTGCCAACCAGATTGGGTGCAATGTTGAGGCCTATGTCGACGATGTCATGGTTAAGTCTAAGACTGCAATGACCTCATCGCCAACCTCGACGAAACATTCAAGAGCCTAAGAGAATACTGATGGAAACTGAATCCCACTAAGTGTATCTTCGGCGTCCCATTCGGTATCCTTTTAGGATTTATTGTCAGCTGCCGTGGCATTGAAGTCAACCCCGAGAAGGTATCAGAGTCATCAACATGAAATGGCCAACCTGTGTCAAAGATGTTCAGAAGCTAACAGGGTGTATGGCAGCTTTGAGCCTTTTCATATCCTGTCTTGGCGAAAAGGGTCTCCGTTTCTTCAAGTTGCTTAAAACAAAGGAGAGTTTCGCGTGGACAGAGGAGGCTGATAAGGCCTTCGTCGAGCTCAACCTCTTCTTGATGACCCCTCCGATTATGACAGCACCAAAGCCCGATGAGACCTTACTGATCTATATCACCGGAACTACCCGTGTCGTTAGCATAGCCACCATCGTTGAGCGGGAAGAGCCTGGACATGCATATAAAGTTCAGCGCCTAGTTTACTTCATCAACGAAGTCTTGAATGAGTCTAAGACTCGGTATCCCCAAGTCCAGAAGCTGTTATATGCCGTCTTGATTACATCCCGTAAGCTTCGCCACTATTTCGAGATATACAAGATAGCTGTGGTTACTGAATTCCCACTCAGCGATATTCTCCACAATAAGGAGGCTAATGGACACATTATCAAGTGGGCGGTAGAGCTCGGCACATACTCTATTGATTTCAGGGGTCGACAGACTATCAAGTCACAGGTGCTCGCAGATTTCATCGCCGAGTGGATCGAGATGCAAGAACCCATCCCGGCTGATCGTCTCGAGCACTGGACAATGTACTTCGATGGTGCCCTCAACATCGATGGTGTCAGGGCAGGCGTGTTGTTCATTACTCCATCCGGGGACGAGCTCTGCTATGTCTTGTGGATCCACTTCCCAGCCTGTAACAACGCCGCTGAATATGAGGCGGCACTTCACGGTCTTCGCATTGCCGTCTCCCTTGGCGTTAAACGCCTAATGCTGTATGGCTAATTCGCTTTAGTAATCAACCAGGTCAACAAAGATTGGTCCTGCACTAGCGAGAAGATGGATGCTTATTGCACCCAAATTAGGAAGCTCGAAGGAAAATTCTACGGTCTTGAGTTTCATCATGTCATCCGTGATGAGAACGAGGTAGCCGACCACCTATCCAATATAGGGTCGACCAGAGATCAAGTTCCAGCAGGAGTCTTCATCCAGGACCTCAGCACACCATCTATCAAGCCGGGGCAAGAGGTTGAAGAAATGCCCTGGCTGAGCAGTTAGTCTTGGCGGTCCCTACACCCAGCAGTGATTGGAGGGAGCAATTCATAAAGTACCTAACCACCGCTGAAGTGCCGACCGACAAGACTGAGATGGAGCGCCTTATCTATTGCAGTAAGCACTATGTGCTAGTTGATGGCAAGCTAATGAGGAAGAATGCGAAGGAGGAGTTGTTGCAGAAGTGCATATCTCAAGAAGAAGGAGAGAAATTACTTCTGGAGTTTCATGCTAGATCATGTGGCAACCATGCAGCCTCTAGGAATCTGGTCGGCAAGGCTTTTCGAGCAGGTTTCTTTTGGCCCTCTGCTGTTGCAGATACAAAAGCACTAGTCCGACGGTGCGAGGGGTGCCAATTTTTTGCTAAGCAAATCCATGTTCCAGTGTAGGCCTTACAGACGATCCCAGCCTCCTGGCCATTTGCATGCTAGGGACTGGATATGATTGGGCCCTTCAAGACCGCCCCGGGTGGATTCAAATATGTTTATGTGACCATTGACAAGTTCTCCAAGTGGATCAAGTACAAGCCTCTCGTCACGTCTACAGCGAAGAAAGCAGCGGAGCTCTTTGACAATATAATTCGTAGGTTTGGTCTGCCAAACAGCATCATCACCGACTTGGGTTCTACATTAACCGGTAGCGATTTCTGGGACTTTTGTGAAGACCGGTGCATCTCCGTCAAGTATGTCTTGGTCACCCACACTAGAGCTAATGGCCAGGTCAAACAGGCCAATCGCATGATATTAGATGCCCTCAGGAAGAGACTCTACGAGAAGGAAGAGAAACATCCGGGTAGATGGCTCAAGGAGTTGCCGGCCATGGTCTGGGGACTACGGACCCAGCCTAGTTGCAACACTGGCGTCTCACCCTACTTCCTGGTGTACGGCTCGAAAGCCGTTTTGCCTGCAGACGTCGCCTACCGAGCGCCCAGGGTGGAGAACTTCGATGAAAGGAAGGCTGAGCAGCATCGACTAGAAGATGTTGATCGCCTAGAAGAAGAGCGCCTGATCACGTGTGTTCAGACCGCCAAATATTTGCAAGGACTGCAAAGGTACTACAATCGCAATATCCAAGAGCAATCCTTTGCAATCGGTGATCTGGTACTCCGCAAGAAGCAGAACACCATCGGATGCACAAGCTTTCGTCGCCTTGGGAGGGTCCTATATCGTCAAAGCAATAAGCCAACCACGGTCGTATAGGCTATGCGACACAGAAGGAGTGGACATCCCCAACTCCTGGCACATCGAGCACCTTAGATGTTTCTATCGATGAAATGTTGCAAACAAAGATATGTACCCTTTTATATATAAGCATTTAATGAAGTTCATCTTTCATCGCCTCTCCATTTGTTTGTTTTTTCTCCATGTTTAATATCTTTAAGATATTCACATTAATTTGCCGACCAGCCATATTCTCATTTGTGTTATCCAAAAGCGGCCCTGTTCTGATTT
>JAHUYU010002984.1:0-21973 GCA_030439765.1 Tripidium arundinaceum | reverse complement strand
AAAACAGCAAGACTGCTACTAAGCGATGAATATGCTTCATACATGCACAAGGCCAAGTGAACAGAAGCAACTCAAATTTTCTAGCACTGAGATACTCCACAACTGTACTCAGTAATTTGGGGACTTATTTGATTTGAGTCGTCTTGTGGTGGTTAAAGATCACTCATTTGTACACCCTACAATTTGATGAAGCTTTGGGTCACATTATGTGTTAAATAGCTTCAGTCATATTGTGCGGCATTCTGGTTATATGCTTTGGACACTTATATGACTTTGGGTTCTATTTGGGAGAGAATTTGATTTGCTATAGGATGGTTCACCATTGCACCATGGTGGTGATGTTTGAAAGATAAATAGAACATTAATTTGTGAAAGCTCACTGCATGCTCTCCCATGCATGGTTGAGATTGATTCATTCTTTCTCTACAGTGACTAATTGTAGACCTTTTGGAGGAGGTATGATCATTGATTACTATTTTTCCTCATTATGCTAACCGAATGTTCATTTGTTGCCTAGCATTGTTATGTGTATTTTTGGGATATTTGGAGGCTTGGTAGTTTGTTGGACCCTTATGGTTGATTTATGGAGTTTAAGGGTGCCGCTTTTGGTGATACATTTTTTACCGTTGTCTCATTATCGGTTTGTTTGGTGACCATAATTTGCTTGACAATCTTGCTCCATTCTGCTAATCTGCTTTATTATGTTCTACTTCAGGTGAAGTTCAATTAGCTGTTCTGATAAGGGATTGAATAAGTAGTGTGCATGTAACATTTGAGGTGGAGATTATTGTCATATGGTATCCACTTTTGAGCATCATATTTCAGCCATTGCCCAAAGCTAAGGTGAGAGGATGTACTACATATTGGCACATCATTTAGTCATTTGTTGTGTGCCACATATTGGGACATCATTCAGTCATTTGCTGCTTGAGATAGAGCAGATAGCCACCATGAATTCTGAGACTGTTGATGGTGTGATTGTGTTGACAATTAGCCCGTTTATGAAGATTCCTATTGCATGTTGCTATGAGAATGAGGAATTATCTGCTACTACCATCGAGGTATGGTATATTGTGAAATTTGAGCTAACATTTGGCATTTGGTTTAGTTGCATATTAAGTTATGTATGAGGAGCCAAGCTCATACAAGAAATTCATATGTTGTTTTGTGTGCAACTACTTAGGCTCGAGAATATATAAAAGAAAATTTGATTTCTAGTGTTGTCTGTTGTGTAAGAGATGCACTTTGTAGATTGCGGTTGGGTTTGTTGGTCCGCAAGCTAATCTAGTGTTGCTCCTTTGTCCAAGACATGTTGGTAATGAAAGACTTCAATGTGTCATGAGATGTTTGTCCATCTGTTGGCATCTCTCATTCATGGAATTCTTTGAATGCTTTAGTTGATCGAAGATGTTAGTGTCACTTGAGGCATTATATCCTTTGGTCCTTGAAAATGTTGGTCTGCTCTTAAGTGTATCTCCATTATGAATCTCTCTTTGTGACTTCACCCTGGAATATATTTTCTTAATATATCTCTTTGGTATCGTAAGTTTAGCAATTTTCTATATAATTTTGGTTAAACTTAAAATAGTTTAACTTGTAATAAAGCTAGAATAACCTTTTTTTTCCTGCCGGAGGCGGAAGAAGATTTTGTGGGCTGAGCGCCTAGGAGGCAACAGTGGGGCGCTGCGGATTCAGCTGATCAACTCGTTCGCAGGGCGACCGTGTGAACAGGAAGAAGCATGCATGCTCAGGCTAGCGGTGTTAGAAAGGCAGAGGTAGCAACGCCAGGCGCTGCTCGTATGGTGGCCACGCGGGCGCTTTGGGTAACGGACCAGGTCACCTTACGCGCCTTCGCGCTTTTCGCCATGTGCGAGGCGCCGAGCGCAAGAGCCGAGAGCAGACTACCCTCCGTCCGTCCATCCAATAAGGCAGGTCCGACCCGTGACCTTTCGTTATCTGTTCTCTGCCTACAAAGCAGAGCTGATGCCAGTTTGCGAGGTGAGGTGTTCTCGAAGGAGAGATTAAGAAAGAGAAGCCGTTGCTAGTCAGTTCGAAAGGGGGAAAAAAAGGAAAGAGGATGGTGATTGATCAAAGGGATCCCTAGCTGTACTGCAAGAAGATTACGGGACCCCATGGAACAGCAAGGCTGCAAGCTAAGCTAGAGGGCCAAGCAACCTAGCAAAAACGTTCATACTGCTTATAGATTTGGACCAGCATTGCTGTACATGCAGCGACAGCGAGCAGGAGCAGCACCAGCACTGTCAACTGTCGTCGCTGCCACAATCTCCGCGCTCCGGGCCTGGCTACCGCTGTATACGTGACTGCATCTGACAGTGGATTTTTCGGGGGCAATGACGGGCAATCCACCGTGCAAATTGTGCCATTTCTTCTATAACTACTATAGAGGGTAGGTGATTACAGTGCACATTATATATGCAGGATGGCCTGTTAATTGCAGTGGATCGGATCCCTCTGATCCATCTTCTCACAACGATTGATTCCCTACCTTCATCTGGAGGTCAAACTCAGACGACAGAAGTCCACAGCACCAACCAATCTTGTCACGACTTGAGCTCTACCAAACACGAGCTACATGTGCAGCTCAGTGCTTCAGAGAGTCTGTTCAGACGCCACTCGCCCCGGCGCCCAGGGCTAGTAGATACTTTAGCCGTTAATCCTGGCTGGATCTGCGTCTGTTCTCGAGCAAAATTTACTCCCACTTGACTCAATAACTGCGTTATCTTTCTGCATTTGCAGGCAAAACTGGAGTTTAGTCTGAACTCATGGACGTCGCCAGAGGCTAAAACAAGCCCCAGCTCTGCAGCAATGTGCGAGGAATCTTCCTTAACTTATGCTGCCCTGCCAACCTAACCATACGTCCATACCATACCAAGCCTTTTCATGCTCCGTTGTCAATGTTGAGCCATGAGCGGCAGCATCTTTGCTTTGGCTGTGGATGTCATGGGTGAGATCAGGGTTTTTAATTTCGGTATTGCAAAAATTTCGGCCACCACCGAAATTACCAAATTTCGCGAAATTCGGCCGAAATTTCGCCGAAATTTTTATAGAGACTAACACATGAAGTATGTTTTTTCTAAAAAAAATTAGATCTAAACAAATATTAGTATGATTTATAACTACACATCTATTGAATAGAAGAATATGCAATATAAAGAATAGAAAATATGAGTCTAGAGCTATATAGCACATGTATTAGTATATTACGAAATTTCAGATTTTTTTCGGCCACCACCAAAATTACTGAAATTCGCGAAATTTCAGCGAAATTTCGCCGAAATTTTGAACCTGGGGCGAGATCATTTCGAGTTAGTAACGAGCCAGCGTTCATGAACCAAGCATGGGGGTCAATCATGCATGGTCTGCAATCCTATCCTCCCTTGATTCTTTCAAGCTGTGAAGCATTTGCAGCTACAGTGCCTGGAACATAGTAGTTGTCAGGAATCAGGCTTTGCTATTCCTCGAGCATCTGATGCTTCGCTCCCTTCAGAATAAGCATACCGGAAACTGTAAGCAGAGTAAAGGTGCTAATTGGACCATTCTACAGTTCATGTAGCATCCATCAACTGGATCAACTCAGATTCAGACTAGAGGTGACAATTTTGCATTTCATTAGAAAATCAAGGCTACCAGGCACCAGCTCAGATTCATATTACAGGTCGCAGCAACTGTAACTGAACGAGGCACAAGTCACACTTCAGAGTCATAGCAGAACATGGTCAATAACGTAAAAAAGGCCAAATATCACAGTCCATCATGTCAGCATCGGCCTGTACCTGTATCACCACATACTCAAGTGCGAGACGGACGACAGCAACGCTGCCGCTGGGTCTGGGTGAATGAAAACGCAAGATGCAACCATGACCTCCTCACAAATGGCGGCCCTGCCAAACACCTCGTGGATGCAGTTTCATTCAGAGGGAGCTCCGCGCTCTACAGTGTCCACATGTTCGCCGCTCCATGAAAACGCATTGGAGCCCTGCCCCTGCGGATCTCGTTGTCTCTCTGGCCTTTCCATCGCCCCCAATCATGGCAGAAAAGCCCAGCCTCCAATTGGCAGGCACCACAGCTTCGCACTCTACCAACCTATCTATCCCCTCCCTCTGCACATGCCTGGCATATGGCACACTCACTGCTGGTCGGGCCCTATCGCTCGAGAATCCCCTAAACCCTCCACTCACCCACATTGTTATATACTCCTAGTCCTAGAGATTAGATTACACTCACTTCGCTCTCGGCTCGGCGCCTTTGCCTTCCTTAACCAAGAAGCATATAGCTACTGATTGGTGTCTGCCTGAGTGCGAGTATAAAAGCTCTCAGGTAGCTGCTGGTGCCATAAAGAGAGAGTGAGAACGAGTGGCAGCTGGTGGGCGGTCAGCTAGTAGTGGCGATGGCGGTGCAGATGATGGTACTGTACTTGCAGGTGGCGGCGGTGGCGGCGCTGCTGATGGCGACGGAGCTGCGCGCGCAGCTGCGGGTGGGCTTCTACGACAACTCGTGCCCAGCGGCGGAGATCATCGTGCAGCAGGAGGTGAGCAAGGCGGTGGCGGCCAACCCGGGCCTCGCCGCCGGCCTGCTCCGGCTCCACTTCCACGACTGCTTCGTTGGGGTCAGTCCTCAGTCGCAAGCTCGCTCGCAGCTACCCATACTCACTTGAAACAAAACAAGGGCTGACTGCAAATGCAGCAGCAGGGTGACGGACAGAACAGAACTGACTGCGCGGCGGCTGTGCCTTGTTGCGCTTGCAGGGGTGCGACGCGTCGGTGCTCATCGACTCGACCAAGGGCAACACCGCGGAGAAGGACGCCGGGTCCAACACCAGCCTGCGAGGCTTCGAGGTCATCGACCGCATCAAGGCGCGCGTCGAGCAGGCCTGCTTCGGCGTCGTCTCCTGCGCGGACATACTCGCGTTCGCGGCCAGGGACAGCGTCGCACTGGTAAGTTATTACTCCGTACCGGCCGATTCATTTAATTTATTATTAAGAGTGCAAAGCTGCGTTTGTCAATACTAAATTGCATCTCGCTTTAGTGTCAGTGGACTCGTGGAAAGTAAAAAAAAACATACCAGTGGACGGTGGTATGTGCGACAGCACTGCTTCAGTGATGAACTTTTTCTTTTTAACCCGACATGATTACATGAATTTGGAATCCAAAGCTGGACTGGCATAGGATTAGACAGAAAAGCATATCTGAAGTTTGTGTCCCCATCTTTTTTGACGCACATTGCCCCCACCACATGATGCCGCGCGCAGCTTCAGCTTGCATGCACGCCAGAAAGAACTCGATGCCAGCAGCCTGGCATGGGTCCAACCCCCTACTAGTATCACGCTTAGCACGCACGCACGCCATTGTCGCGTTCTAATGAATTATTCGTTCGTATAGGCCGGTGGGAACGCGTACCAGGTTCCGGCGGGGCGCCGCGACGGGTCCGTGTCGCGCGCGTCGGACACGAACGGCAACCTGCCGCCGCCGACGGCCAACGTCGCCCAGCTCACGCAGATCTTCGGCACCAAGGGCCTGACGCAGAAGGAGATGGTCATCCTCTCCGGCGCGCACACCATCGGGTCCTCGCACTGCAGCTCCTTCAGCGGGCGGCTGTCGAGGTCGGCCACGACGGCAGGGCAGGACCCGACCATGGACCCGGCGTACGTGGCGCAGCTGGCGCGGCAGTGCCCGCAGGGCGGGGACCCGCTCGTGCCCATGGACTACGTCTCCCCGAACGCCTTCGACGAGGGCTTCTACAAGGGCGTCATGGCCAACCGCGGCCTGCTGTCCTCGGACCAGGCGCTGCTCAGCGACAAGAACACGGCCGTGCAGGTCGTCACCTACGCCAACGACCCGGCCACGTTCCAGAGCGACTTCGCCGCGGCCATGGTCAAGATGGGCTCTGTCGGCGTGCTCACCGGAGCCAGCGGCAAGATCAGGGCAAACTGCAGAGTCGCCTGATGATCGATCGTGCCATCCATGATCCATATATCAGTCGTGTGGAGTTGTAGATTCATTGTATTGATTTTGGACCGGACGCTGTCGACGTGATAGCATAGCATAGCCTGGTTGTGCTTGTAATAACTTAATTGTATGTATGCCTTATGGCTGTGCAAATTGCAATAGCTATATTCGTTGGCTGATTATCTCTAGGGCTGAGACTGTCGCGGGTCGGGCCAAAGCCTTAGGTTGTTTGGGCCTAAAAATCGTATCCAAACAAATACATGCTTCGAGCTGTGCCAAACCCAGGTCTAGATGGGCCGCACACTCTTTTTTTATAAGAATAGTTCAAATAAATACAACGGGCTGGGCTGAAGCAGGTGAGCGAGGGTGGGGCTAGCTGCCCAACATCGACGACTTCAACATCACACTCACATTACAGCACACTATCTCCGATTGCCTATAGAGATAGAAAGATAAATTAAGATCTGACAGTTTAGATCCTTTAGACGAAAAAGCTCATAAATACATGATTGTTTAGATGCATGGTCACATTTGTAGTGTTAGAGCATCTCCAACAATAGCCCCAAAACAGAACTCCTACTTTGGATTTGGGTGCTCCCCCTACTTTTGTTTGTCTAACGTTTTTCTTCCACTTCAATAGCGTCGCCTAAATTTGGACCCCATATCTATTTCTGTACATGATGACAAATGGGACCCACTCGTCATTCTCTCTTTCTTTTTCCTCCTTCCTTCTTCCTCCTTCGCGTGAGCAGGCCACGGATGCCGCGAGCAGGGCGGCACGACAGAGAGAGGCGGACCCCTTCTTGGCGGAGGCAGAGCTCCTCATTGGGCGTTGGGGAAGCGGCAGGGTAGGCGAGATCTGCTCGAGGCAAAGCTCCGCTCGTCGGGGTGTTGGGGAAGCGGCAGTGCAGGCGAGATCTGCTCGAGGCGGAGCTCCGCTCATCGGGGCGTTGGGGAAGCGGCAATGTAGGTGAGATCCGTGCGATGGCTATCGCGGGAGGGGAGGGGCTGCGCCAGGATGGGTCCGTGCACCGGGAAGAGCTTCAGCAGAGGCTGCGCGCCGGGAGGAGCTCCGGCAGAGGCTGTGCCGGGAGGGGAGGGGCTCCCGTCAAGCTAGAGCCGCTGCGCCAGGAGGAGCTCTGGGGGAGGCTGCGCCGGGAGGGGAGGAGCTCCGCCAGGCTGGGGCCGCTGCGCCAGGAGGAGCTCCGAGAGTGGCCGCGCCGAGAGGTCGGATGGGGACGAGTGCGAGTAGGCGAAGCGCGGTTCTTGCGAGCGCAGGGAAGAAACGGATGCAATGCTGGGATGGGGGCCTAAAGCTGAGCCCCTGGAATGGGGTCTCGGAGAAGGATTTGGGTGTCCACCTAAATTTCGGGGCTCAAGTAGGAACCCTACTGGAGCACGTTTTTTTGTCGAGCCCCTATATTTAGCTATGGGGGCTCAAGCAGGGGTTCTGCTGGAGATGCTCTTGTATATTGCCAATTCACGCTTGTTCATTAAAATCATGAAAAAAAAAACAATCAGGAAGGCCCATTAGCAATCAGGAATACTCAGATAAAAATAGAGGTATGCCTACATCTGGAAGGCCCATTAACAATCAGGTCGACGAGAACTTGGGCCCATATCGAGTTATATGTCTGATTCACTTGAGGAGCAAACAAATCAGTTCTCCCTAGTTGATTGAGAAATACATTTTCAGTGTGTGCGTGTATAGAAGTGATAGTAGTTTGAATAAAAATCCATCGTATTTTTGTTGGATCTAAAGTACGTGTGCAGTGAAGTTGATTCGAGATACTACCTTTTAGTATTACGGAACAATTAGGCCTTTATTAAAGCACTCTTGGGTACACGAGCAGTTTTTGCTGGTTACAGTTACAGATTTTTCTCTCAGAACTCAGAAGAGACACACACGCCTCAATCAAGTGGGAAAAAAGAATAGAGATAATCAGCCAACGAATATAGCTATTGCAATTTGCACAGCCATAAGGCATACATACAATTAAGTTATTACAAGCACAACCAGGCTATGCTATGCTATCACGTCGACAGCGTCCGGTCCAAATCAATACAATGAATCTACAACTCCACACGACTGATATATGGATCATGGATGGCACGATCGATCATCAGGCGACTCTGCAGTTTGCCCTGATCTTGCCGCTGGCTCCGGTGAGCACGCCGACAGAGCCCATCTTGACCATGGCCGCGGCGAAGTCGCTCTGGAACGTGGCCGGGTCGTTGGCGTAGGTGACGACCTGCACGGCCGTGTTCTTGTCGCTGAGCAGCGCCTGGTCCGAGGACAGCAGGCCGCGGTTGGCCATGACGCCCTTGTAGAAGCCCTCGTCGAAGGCGTTCGGGGAGACGTAGTCCATGGGCACGAGCGGGTCCCCGCCCTGCGGGCACTGCCGCGCCAGCTGCGCCACGTACGCCGGGTCCATGGTCGGGTCCTGCCCTGCCGTCGTGGCCGACCTCGACAGCCGCCCGCTGAAGGAGCTGCAGTGCGAGGACCCGATGGTGTGCGCGCCGGAGAGGATGACCATCTCCTTCTGCGTCAGGCCCTTGGTGCCGAAGATCTGCGTGAGCTGGGCGACGTTGGCCGTCGGCGGCGGCAGGTTGCCGTTCGTGTCCGACGCGCGCGACACGGACCCGTCGCGGCGCCCCGCCGGAACCTGGTACGCGTTCCCACCGGCCTATACGAACGAATAATTCATTAGAACGCGACAATGGCGTGCGTGCGTGCTAAGCGTGATACTAGTAGGGGGTTGGACCCATGCCAGGCTGCTGGCATCGAGTTCTTTCTGGCGTGCATGCAAGCTGAAGCTGCGCGCGGCATCATGTGGTGGGGGCAATGTGCGTCAAAAAAGATGGGGACACAAACTTCAGATATGCTTTTCTGTCTAATCCTATGCCAGTCCAGCTTTGGATTCCAAATTCATGTAATCATGTCGGGTTAAAAAGAAAAAGTTCATCACTGAAGCAGTGCTGTCGCACATACCACCGTCCACTGGTATGTTTTTTTTTACTTTCCACGAGTCCACTGACACTAAAGCGAGATGCAATTTAGTATTGACAAACGCAGCTTTGCACTCTTAATAATAAATTAAATGAATCGGCCGGTACGGAGTAATAACTTACCAGTGCGACGCTGTCCCTGGCCGCGAACGCGAGTATGTCCGCGCAGGAGACGACGCCGAAGCAGGCCTGCTCGACGCGCGCCTTGATGCGGTCGATGACCTCGAAGCCTCGCAGGCTGGTGTTGGACCCGGCGTCCTTCTCCGCGGTGTTGCCCTTGGTCGAGTCGATGAGCACCGACGCGTCGCACCCCTGCAAGCGCAACAAGGCACAGCCGCCGCGCAGTCAGTTCTGTTCTGTCCGTCACCCTGCTGCTGCATTTGCAGTCAGCCCTTGTTTTGTTTCAAGTGAGTATGGGTAGCTGCGAGCGAGCTTGCGACTGAGGACTGACCCCAACGAAGCAGTCGTGGAAGTGGAGCCGGAGCAGGCCGGCGGCGAGGCCCGGGTTGGCCGCCACCGCCTTGCTCACCTCCTGCTGCACGATGATCTCCGCCGCTGGGCACGAGTTGTCGTAGAAGCCCACCCGCAGCTGCGCGCGCAGCTCCGTCGCCATCAGCAGCGCCGCCACCGCCGCCACCTGCAAGTACAGTACCATCATCTGCACCGCCATCGCCACTACTAGCTGACCGCCCACCAGCTGCCACTCGTTCTCACTCTCTCTTTATGGCACCAGCAGCTACCTGAGAGCTTTTATACTCGCACTCAGGCAGACACCAATCAGTAGCTATATGCTTCTTGGTTAAGGAAGGCAAAGGCGCCGAGCCGAGAGCGAAGTGAGTGTAATCTAATCTCTAGGACTAGGAGTATATAACAATGTGGGTGAGTGGAGGGTTTAGGGGATTCTCGAGCGATAGGGCCCGACCAGCAGTGAGTGTGCCATATGCCAGGCATGTGCAGAGGGAGGGGATAGATAGGTTGGTAGAGTGCGAAGCTGTGGTGCCTGCCAATTGGAGGCTGGGCTTTTCTGCCATGATTGGGGGCGATGGAAAGGCCAGAGAGACAACGAGATCCGCAGGGGCAGGGCTCCAATGCGTTTTCATGGAGCGGCGAACATGTGGACACTGTAGAGCGCGGAGCTCCCTCTGAATGAAACTGCATCCACGAGGTGTTTGGCAGGGCCGCCATTTGTGAGGAGGTCATGGTTGCATCTTGCGTTTTCATTCACCCAGACCCAGCGGCAGCGTTGCTGTCGTCCGTCTCGCACTTGAGTATGTGGTGATACAGGTACAGGCCGATGCTGACATGATGGACTGTGATATTTGGCCTTTTTTACGTTATTGACCATGTTCTGCTATGACTCTGAAGTGTGACTTGTGCCTCGTTCAGTTACAGTTGCTGCGACCTGTAATATGAATCTGAGCTGGTGCCTGGTAGCCTTGATTTTCTAATGAAATGCAAAATTGTCACCTCTAGTCTGAATCTGAGTTGATCCAGTTGATGGATGCTACATGAACTGTAGAATGGTCCAATTAGCACCTTTACTCTGCTTACAGTTTCCGGTATGCTTATTCTGAAGGGAGCGAAGCATCAGATGCTCGAGGAATAGCAAAGCCTGATTCCTGACAACTACTATGTTCCAGGCACTGTAGCTGCAAATGCTTCACAGCTTGAAAGAATCAAGGGAGGATAGGATTGCAGACCATGCATGATTGACCCCCATGCTTGGTTCATGAACGCTGGCTCGTTACTAACTCGAAATGATCTCGCCCAGGTTCAAAATTTCGGCGAAATTTCGCTGAAATTTCGCGAATTTCAGTAATTTTGGTGGTGGCCGAAAAAAATCTGAAATTTCGTAATATACTAATACATGTGCTATATAGCTCTAGACTCATATTTTCTATTCTTTATATTGCATATTCTTCTATTCAATAGATGTGTAGTTATAAATCATACTAATATTTGTTTAGATCTAATTTTTTTTAGAAAAAACATACTTCATGTGTTAGTCTCTATAAAAATTTCGGCGAAATTTCGGCCGAATTTCGCGAAATTTGGTAATTTCGGTGGTGGCCGAAATTTTTGCAATACCGAAATTAAAAACCCTGATCTCACCCATGACATCCACAGCCAAAGCAAAGATGCTGCCGCTCATGGCTCAACATTGACAACGGAGCATGAAAAGGCTTGGTATGGTATGGACGTATGGTTAGGTTGGCAGGGCAGCATAAGTTAAGGAAGATTCCTCGCACATTGCTGCAGAGCTGGGGCTTGTTTTAGCCTCTGGCGACGTCCATGAGTTCAGACTAAACTCCAGTTTTGCCTGCAAATGCAGAAAGATAACGCAGTTATTGAGTCAAGTGGGAGTAAATTTTGCTCGAGAACAGACGCAGATCCAGCCAGGATTAACGGCTAAAGTATCTACTAGCCCTGGGCGCCGGGGCGAGTGGCGTCTGAACAGACTCTCTGAAGCACTGAGCTGCACATGTAGCTCGTGTTTGGTAGAGCTCAAGTCGTGACAAGATTGGTTGGTGCTGTGGACTTCTGTCGTCTGAGTTTGACCTCCAGATGAAGGTAGGGAATCAATCGTTGTGAGAAGATGGATCAGAGGGATCCGATCCACTGCAATTAACAGGCCATCCTGCATATATAATGTGCACTGTAATCACCTACCCTCTATAGTAGTTATAGAAGAAATGGCACAATTTGCACGGTGGATTGCCCGTCATTGCCCCCGAAAAATCCACTGTCAGATGCAGTCACGTATACAGCGGTAGCCAGGCCCGGAGCGCGGAGATTGTGGCAGCGACGACAGTTGACAGTGCTGGTGCTGCTCCTGCTCGCTGTCGCTGCATGTACAGCAATGCTGGTCCAAATCTATAAGCAGTATGAACGTTTTTGCTAGGTTGCTTGGCCCTCTAGCTTAGCTTGCAGCCTTGCTGTTCCATGGGGTCCCGTAATCTTCTTGCAGTACAGCTAGGGATCCCTTTGATCAATCACCATCCTCTTTCCTTTTTTTCCCCCTTTCGAACTGACTAGCAACGGCTTCTCTTTCTTAATCTCTCCTTCGAGAACACCTCACCTCGCAAACTGGCATCAGCTCTGCTTTGTAGGCAGAGAACAGATAACGAAAGGTCACGGGTCGGACCTGCCTTATTGGATGGACGGACGGAGGGTAGTCTGCTCTCGGCTCTTGCGCTCGGCGCCTCGCACATGGCGAAAAGCGCGAAGGCGCGTAAGGTGACCTGGTCCGTTACCCAAAGCGCCCGCGTGGCCACCATACGAGCAGCGCCTGGCGTTGCTACCTCTGCCTTTCTAACACCGCTAGCCTGAGCATGCATGCTTCTTCCTGTTCACACGGTCGCCCTGCGAACGAGTTGATCAGCTGAATCCGCAGCGCCCCACTGTTGCCTCCTAGGCGCTCAGCCCACAAAATCTTCTTCCGCCTCCGGCAGGAAAAAAAAGGTTATTCTAGCTTTATTACAAGTTAAACTATTTTAAGTTTAACCAAAATTATATAGAAAATTGCTAAACTTACGATACCAAAGAGATATATTAAGAAAATATATTCCAGGGTGAAGTCACAAAGAGAGATTCATAATGGAGATACACTTAAGAGCAGACCAACATTTTCAAGGACCAAAGGATATAATGCCTCAAGTGACACTAACATCTTCGATCAACTAAAGCATTCAAAGAATTCCATGAATGAGAGATGCCAACAGATGGACAAACATCTCATGACACATTGAAGTCTTTCATTACCAACATGTCTTGGACAAAGGAGCAACACTAGATTAGCTTGCGGACCAACAAACCCAACCGCAATCTACAAAGTGCATCTCTTACACAACAGACAACACTAGAAATCAAATTTTCTTTTATATATTCTCGAGCCTAAGTAGTTGCACACAAAACAACATATGAATTTCTTGTATGAGCTTGGCTCCTCATACATAACTTAATATGCAACTAAACCAAATGCCAAATGTTAGCTCAAATTTCACAATATACCATACCTCGATGGTAGTAGCAGATAATTCCTCATTCTCATAGCAACATGCAATAGGAATCTTCATAAACGGGCTAATTGTCAACACAATCACACCATCAACAGTCTCAGAATTCATGGTGGCTATCTGCTCTATCTCAAGCAGCAAATGACTGAATGATGTCCCAATATGTGGCACACAACAAATGACTAAATGATGTGCCAATATGTAGTACATCCTCTCACCTTAGCTTTGGGCAATGGCTGAAATATGATGCTCAAAAGTGGATACCATATGACAATAATCTCCACCTCAAATGTTACATGCACACTACTTATTCAATCCCTTATCAGAACAGCTAATTGAACTTCACCTGAAGTAGAACATAATAAAGCAGATTAGCAGAATGGAGCAAGATTGTCAAGCAAATTATGGTCACCAAACAAACCGATAATGAGACAACGGTAAAAAATGTATCACCAAAAGCGGCACCCTTAAACTCCATAAATCAACCATAAGGGTCCAACAAACTACCAAGCCTCCAAATATCCCAAAAATACACATAACAATGCTAGGCAACAAATGAACATTCGGTTAGCATAATGAGGAAAGAGGATGGTGATTGATCAAAGGGATCCCTAGCTGTACTGCAAGAAGATTACGGGACCCCATGGAACAGCAAGGCTGCAAGCTAAGCTAGAGGGCCAAGCAACCTAGCAAAAACGTTCATACTGCTTATAGATTTGGACCAGCATTGCTGTACATGCAGCGACAGCGAGCAGGAGCAGCACCAGCACTGTCAACTGTCGTCGCTGCCACAATCTCCGCGCTCCGGGCCTGGCTACCGCTGTATACGTGACTGCATCTGACAGTGGATTTTTCGGGGGCAATGACGGGCAATCCACCGTGCAAATTGTGCCATTTCTTCTATAACTACTATAGAGGGTAGGTGATTACAGTGCACATTATATATGCAGGATGGCCTGTTAATTGCAGTGGATCGGATCCCTCTGATCCATCTTCTCACAACGATTGATTCCCTACCTTCATCTGGAGGTCAAACTCAGACGACAGAAGTCCACAGCACCAACCAATCTTGTCACGACTTGAGCTCTACCAAACACGAGCTACATGTGCAGCTCAGTGCTTCAGAGAGTCTGTTCAGACGCCACTCGCCCCGGCGCCCAGGGCTAGTAGATACTTTAGCCGTTAATCCTGGCTGGATCTGCGTCTGTTCTCGAGCAAAATTTACTCCCACTTGACTCAATAACTGCGTTATCTTTCTGCATTTGCAGGCAAAACTGGAGTTTAGTCTGAACTCATGGACGTCGCCAGAGGCTAAAACAAGCCCCAGCTCTGCAGCAATGTGCGAGGAATCTTCCTTAACTTATGCTGCCCTGCCAACCTAACCATACGTCCATACCATACCAAGCCTTTTCATGCTCCGTTGTCAATGTTGAGCCATGAGCGGCAGCATCTTTGCTTTGGCTGTGGATGTCATGGGTGAGATCAGGGTTTTTAATTTCGGTATTGCAAAAATTTCGGCCACCACCGAAATTACCAAATTTCGCGAAATTCGGCCGAAATTTCGCCGAAATTTTTATAGAGACTAACACATGAAGTATGTTTTTTCTAAAAAAAATTAGATCTAAACAAATATTAGTATGATTTATAACTACACATCTATTGAATAGAAGAATATGCAATATAAAGAATAGAAAATATGAGTCTAGAGCTATATAGCACATGTATTAGTATATTACGAAATTTCAGATTTTTTTCGGCCACCACCAAAATTACTGAAATTCGCGAAATTTCAGCGAAATTTCGCCGAAATTTTGAACCTGGGCGAGATCATTTCGAGTTAGTAACGAGCCAGCGTTCATGAACCAAGCATGGGGGTCAATCATGCATGGTCTGCAATCCTATCCTCCCTTGATTCTTTCAAGCTGTGAAGCATTTGCAGCTACAGTGCCTGGAACATAGTAGTTGTCAGGAATCAGGCTTTGCTATTCCTCGAGCATCTGATGCTTCGCTCCCTTCAGAATAAGCATACCGGAAACTGTAAGCAGAGTAAAGGTGCTAATTGGACCATTCTACAGTTCATGTAGCATCCATCAACTGGATCAACTCAGATTCAGACTAGAGGTGACAATTTTGCATTTCATTAGAAAATCAAGGCTACCAGGCACCAGCTCAGATTCATATTACAGGTCGCAGCAACTGTAACTGAACGAGGCACAAGTCACACTTCAGAGTCATAGCAGAACATGGTCAATAACGTAAAAAAGGCCAAATATCACAGTCCATCATGTCAGCATCGGCCTGTACCTGTATCACCACATACTCAAGTGCGAGACGGACGACAGCAACGCTGCCGCTGGGTCTGGGTGAATGAAAACGCAAGATGCAACCATGACCTCCTCACAAATGGCGGCCCTGCCAAACACCTCGTGGATGCAGTTTCATTCAGAGGGAGCTCCGCGCTCTACAGTGTCCACATGTTCGCCGCTCCATGAAAACGCATTGGAGCCCTGCCCCTGCGGATCTCGTTGTCTCTCTGGCCTTTCCATCGCCCCCAATCATGGCAGAAAAGCCCAGCCTCCAATTGGCAGGCACCACAGCTTCGCACTCTACCAACCTATCTATCCCCTCCCTCTGCACATGCCTGGCATATGGCACACTCACTGCTGGTCGGGCCCTATCGCTCGAGAATCCCCTAAACCCTCCACTCACCCACATTGTTATATACTCCTAGTCCTAGAGATTAGATTACACTCACTTCGCTCTCGGCTCGGCGCCTTTGCCTTCCTTAACCAAGAAGCATATAGCTACTGATTGGTGTCTGCCTGAGTGCGAGTATAAAAGCTCTCAGGTAGCTGCTGGTGCCATAAAGAGAGAGTGAGAACGAGTGGCAGCTGGTGGGCGGTCAGCTAGTAGTGGCGATGGCGGTGCAGATGATGGTACTGTACTTGCAGGTGGCGGCGGTGGCGGCGCTGCTGATGGCGACGGAGCTGCGCGCGCAGCTGCGGGTGGGCTTCTACGACAACTCGTGCCCAGCGGCGGAGATCATCGTGCAGCAGGAGGTGAGCAAGGCGGTGGCGGCCAACCCGGGCCTCGCCGCCGGCCTGCTCCGGCTCCACTTCCACGACTGCTTCGTTGGGGTCAGTCCTCAGTCGCAAGCTCGCTCGCAGCTACCCATACTCACTTGAAACAAAACAAGGGCTGACTGCAAATGCAGCAGCAGGGTGACGGACAGAACAGAACTGACTGCGCGGCGGCTGTGCCTTGTTGCGCTTGCAGGGGTGCGACGCGTCGGTGCTCATCGACTCGACCAAGGGCAACACCGCGGAGAAGGACGCCGGGTCCAACACCAGCCTGCGAGGCTTCGAGGTCATCGACCGCATCAAGGCGCGCGTCGAGCAGGCCTGCTTCGGCGTCGTCTCCTGCGCGGACATACTCGCGTTCGCGGCCAGGGACAGCGTCGCACTGGTAAGTTATTACTCCGTACCGGCCGATTCATTTAATTTATTATTAAGAGTGCAAAGCTGCGTTTGTCAATACTAAATTGCATCTCGCTTTAGTGTCAGTGGACTCGTGGAAAGTAAAAAAAAACATACCAGTGGACGGTGGTATGTGCGACAGCACTGCTTCAGTGATGAACTTTTTCTTTTTAACCCGACATGATTACATGAATTTGGAATCCAAAGCTGGACTGGCATAGGATTAGACAGAAAAGCATATCTGAAGTTTGTGTCCCCATCTTTTTTGACGCACATTGCCCCCACCACATGATGCCGCGCAGTCAGTTCTGTTCTGTCCGTCACCCTGCTGCTGCATTTGCAGTCAGCCCTTGTTTTGTTTCAAGTGAGTATGGGTAGCTGCGAGCGAGCTTGCGACTGAGGACTGACCCCAACGAAGCAGTCGTGGAAGTGGAGCCGGAGCAGGCCGGCGGCGAGGCCCGGGTTGGCCGCCACCGCCTTGCTCACCTCCTGCTGCACGATGATCTCCGCCGCTGGGCACGAGTTGTCGTAGAAGCCCACCCGCAGCTGCGCGCGCAGCTCCGTCGCCATCAGCAGCGCCGCCACCGCCGCCACCTGCAAGTACAGTACCATCATCTGCACCGCCATCGCCACTACTAGCTGACCGCCCACCAGCTGCCACTCGTTCTCACTCTCTCTTTATGGCACCAGCAGCTACCTGAGAGCTTTTATACTCGCACTCAGGCAGACACCAATCAGTAGCTATATGCTTCTTGGTTAAGGAAGGCAAAGGCGCCGAGCCGAGAGCGAAGTGAGTGTAATCTAATCTCTAGGACTAGGAGTATATAACAATGTGGGTGAGTGGAGGGTTTAGGGGATTCTCGAGCGATAGGGCCCGACCAGCAGTGAGTGTGCCATATGCCAGGCATGTGCAGAGGGAGGGGATAGATAGGTTGGTAGAGTGCGAAGCTGTGGTGCCTGCCAATTGGAGGCTGGGCTTTTCTGCCATGATTGGGGGCGATGGAAAGGCCAGAGAGACAACGAGATCCGCAGGGGCAGGGCTCCAATGCGTTTTCATGGAGCGGCGAACATGTGGACACTGTAGAGCGCGGAGCTCCCTCTGAATGAAACTGCATCCACGAGGTGTTTGGCAGGGCCGCCATTTGTGAGGAGGTCATGGTTGCATCTTGCGTTTTCATTCACCCAGACCCAGCGGCAGCGTTGCTGTCGTCCGTCTCGCACTTGAGTATGTGGTGATACAGGTACAGGCCGATGCTGACATGATGGACTGTGATATTTGGCCTTTTTTACGTTATTGACCATGTTCTGCTATGACTCTGAAGTGTGACTTGTGCCTCGTTCAGTTACAGTTGCTGCGACCTGTAATATGAATCTGAGCTGGTGCCTGGTAGCCTTGATTTTCTAATGAAATGCAAAATTGTCACCTCTAGTCTGAATCTGAGTTGATCCAGTTGATGGATGCTACATGAACTGTAGAATGGTCCAATTAGCACCTTTACTCTGCTTACAGTTTCCGGTATGCTTATTCTGAAGGGAGCGAAGCATCAGATGCTCGAGGAATAGCAAAGCCTGATTCCTGACAACTACTATGTTCCAGGCACTGTAGCTGCAAATGCTTCACAGCTTGAAAGAATCAAGGGAGGATAGGATTGCAGACCATGCATGATTGACCCCCATGCTTGGTTCATGAACGCTGGCTCGTTACTAACTCGAAATGATCTCGCCCAGGTTCAAAATTTCGGCGAAATTTCGCTGAAATTTCGCGAATTTCAGTAATTTTGGTGGTGGCCGAAAAAAATCTGAAATTTCGTAATATACTAATACATGTGCTATATAGCTCTAGACTCATATTTTCTATTCTTTATATTGCATATTCTTCTATTCAATAGATGTGTAGTTATAAATCATACTAATATTTGTTTAGATCTAATTTTTTTTAGAAAAAACATACTTCATGTGTTAGTCTCTATAAAAATTTCGGCGAAATTTCGGCCGAATTTCGCGAAATTTGGTAATTTCGGTGGTGGCCGAAATTTTTGCAATACCGAAATTAAAAACCCTGATCTCACCCATGACATCCACAGCCAAAGCAAAGATGCTGCCGCTCATGGCTCAACATTGACAACGGAGCATGAAAAGGCTTGGTATGGTATGGACGTATGGTTAGGTTGGCAGGGCAGCATAAGTTAAGGAAGATTCCTCGCACATTGCTGCAGAGCTGGGGCTTGTTTTAGCCTCTGGCGACGTCCATGAGTTCAGACTAAACTCCAGTTTTGCCTGCAAATGCAGAAAGATAACGCAGTTATTGAGTCAAGTGGGAGTAAATTTTGCTCGAGAACAGACGCAGATCCAGCCAGGATTAACGGCTAAAGTATCTACTAGCCCTGGGCGCCGGGGCGAGTGGCGTCTGAACAGACTCTCTGAAGCACTGAGCTGCACATGTAGCTCGTGTTTGGTAGAGCTCAAGTCGTGACAAGATTGGTTGGTGCTGTGGACTTCTGTCGTCTGAGTTTGACCTCCAGATGAAGGTAGGGAATCAATCGTTGTGAGAAGATGGATCAGAGGGATCCGATCCACTGCAATTAACAGGCCATCCTGCATATATAATGTGCACTGTAATCACCTACCCTCTATAGTAGTTATAGAAGAAATGGCACAATTTGCACGGTGGATTGCCCGTCATTGCCCCCGAAAAATCCACTGTCAGATGCAGTCACGTATACAGCGGTAGCCAGGCCCGGAGCGCGGAGATTGTGGCAGCGACGACAGTTGACAGTGCTGGTGCTGCTCCTGCTCGCTGTCGCTGCATGTACAGCAATGCTGGTCCAAATCTATAAGCAGTATGAACGTTTTTGCTAGGTTGCTTGGCCCTCTAGCTTAGCTTGCAGCCTTGCTGTTCCATGGGGTCCCGTAATCTTCTTGCAGTACAGCTAGGGATCCCTTTGATCAATCACCATCCTCTTTCCTCATTATGCTAACCGAATGTTCATTTGTTGCCTAGCATTGTTATGTGTATTTTTGGGATATTTGGAGGCTTGGTAGTTTGTTGGACCCTTATGGTTGATTTATGGAGTTTAAGGGTGCCGCTTTTGGTGATACATTTTTTACCGTTGTCTCATTATCGGTTTGTTTGGTGACCATAATTTGCTTGACAATCTTGCTCCATTCTGCTAATCTGCTTTATTATGTTCTACTTCAGGTGAAGTTCAATTAGCTGTTCTGATAAGGGATTGAATAAGTAGTGTGCATGTAACATTTGAGGTGGAGATTATTGTCATATGGTATCCACTTTTGAGCATCATATTTCAGCCATTGCCCAAAGCTAAGGTGAGAGGATGTACTACATATTGGCACATCATTTAGTCATTTGTTGTGTGCCACATATTGGGACATCATTCAGTCATTTGCTGCTTGAGATAGAGCAGATAGCCACCATGAATTCTGAGACTGTTGATGGTGTGATTGTGTTGACAATTAGCCCGTTTATGAAGATTCCTATTGCATGTTGCTATGAGAATGAGGAATTATCTGCTACTACCATCGAGGTATGGTATATTGTGAAATTTGAGCTAACATTTGGCATTTGGTTTAGTTGCATATTAAGTTATGTATGAGGAGCCAAGCTCATACAAGAAATTCATATGTTGTTTTGTGTGCAACTACTTAGGCTCGAGAATATATAAAAGAAAATTTGATTTCTAGTGTTGTCTGTTGTGTAAGAGATGCACTTTGTAGATTGCGGTTGGGTTTGTTGGTCCGCAAGCTAATCTAGTGTTGCTCCTTTGTCCAAGACATGTTGGTAATGAAAGACTTCAATGTGTCATGAGATGTTTGTCCATCTGTTGGCATCTCTCATTCATGGAATTCTTTGAATGCTTTAGTTGATCGAAGATGTTAGTGTCACTTGAGGCATTATATCCTTTGGTCCTTGAAAATGTTGGTCTGCTCTTAAGTGTATCTCCATTATGAATCTCTCTTTGTGACTTCACCCTGGAATATATTTTCTTAATATATCTCTTTGGTATCGTAAGTTTAGCAATTTTCTATATAATTTTGGTTAAACTTAAAATAGTTTAACTTGTAATAAAGCTAGAATAACCTTTTTTTTCCTGCCGGAGGCGGAAGAAGATTTTGTGGGCTGAGCGCCTAGGAGGCAACAGTGGGGCGCTGCGGATTCAGCTGATCAACTCGTTCGCAGGGCGACCGTGTGAACAGGAAGAAGCATGCATGCTCAGGCTAGCGGTGTTAGAAAGGCAGAGGTAGCAACGCCAGGCGCTGCTCGTATGGTGGCCACGCGGGCGCTTTGGGTAACGGACCAGGTCACCTTACGCGCCTTCGCGCTTTTCGCCATGTGCGAGGCGCCGAGCGCAAGAGCCGAGAGCAGACTACCCTCCGTCCGTCCATCCAATAAGGCAGGTCCGACCCGTGACCTTTCGTTATCTGTTCTCTGCCTACAAAGCAGAGCTGATGCCAGTTTGCGAGGTGAGGTGTTCTCGAAGGAGAGATTAAGAAAGAGAAGCCGTTGCTAGTCAGTTCGAAAGGGGGAAAAAAAGGAAAGAGGATGGTGATTGATCAAAGGGATCCCTAGCTGTACTGCAAGAAGATTACGGGACCCCATGGAACAGCAAGGCTGCAAGCTAAGCTAGAGGGCCAAGCAACCTAGCAAAAACGTTCATACTGCTTATAGATTTGGACCAGCATTGCTGTACATGCAGCGACAGCGAGCAGGAGCAGCACCAGCACTGTCAACTGTCGTCGCTGCCACAATCTCCGCGCTCCGGGCCTGGCTACCGCTGTATACGTGACTGCATCTGACAGTGGATTTTTCGGGGGCAATGACGGGCAATCCACCGTGCAAATTGTGCCATTTCTTCTATAACTACTATAGAGGGTAGGTGATTACAGTGCACATTATATATGCAGGATGGCCTGTTAATTGCAGTGGATCGGATCCCTCTGATCCATCTTCTCACAACGATTGATTCCCTACCTTCATCTGGAGGTCAAACTCAGACGACAGAAGTCCACAGCACCAACCAATCTTGTCACGACTTGAGCTCTACCAAACACGAGCTACATGTGCAGCTCAGTGCTTCAGAGAGTCTGTTCAGACGCCACTCGCCCCGGCGCCCAGGGCTAGTAGATACTTTAGCCGTTAATCCTGGCTGGATCTGCGTCTGTTCTCGAGCAAAATTTACTCCCACTTGACTCAATAACTGCGTTATCTTTCTGCATTTGCAGGCAAAACTGGAGTTTAGTCTGAACTCATGGACGTCGCCAGAGGCTAAAACAAGCCCCAGCTCTGCAGCAATGTGCGAGGAATCTTCCTTAACTTATGCTGCCCTGCCAACCTAACCATACGTCCATACCATACCAAGCCTTTTCATGCTCCGTTGTCAATGTTGAGCCATGAGCGGCAGCATCTTTGCTTTGGCTGTGGATGTCATGGGTGAGATCAGGGTTTTTAATTTCGGTATTGCAAAAATTTCGGCCGACACCGAAATT
>JAHUYU010001520.1:0-20721 GCA_030439765.1 Tripidium arundinaceum | reverse complement strand
GTTTACTTTGATGATATCTTGATTTACAGCAAGTCTTTGGATGAACATATGGATCATTTACGTGCTGTTTTTAGTGCTTTACGCGATGCACGTTTATTTGGTAACCTTGAGAAGTGCATCTTTTGCACGGATCGAGTCTCTTTTCTTGGCTATGTTGTTACTCCGCAGGGGATTGAGGTGGATGAGACAAAAGTTGAAGCCATTAGGAGCTGGCCGGTTCCCCAAGCCATCACACAGGTGAGGAGTTTTCTTGGTCTTGGAGGATTCTACCGCCGTTTTGTCAAGGATTTCAGCACCTTCGCTGCCCCATTACATGAGTTGATGAAGAAGGGAGTGCCGTTTCATGGGGGTAAGGTACAAGAGGAGTCCTTTGACATGTTGAAGGATAAACTTACACGCGCCATTGTTGCAACTTCCAAACTTTGGTAAGACTTTTGAGTTAGAATGTGATGCTAGTGGAGTTGGAATTGGGGGTGTTTCGATGCAAGATGGTAAGCCCGTTGCATACTTTAGCGAAAAATTGCATGGCCCTGTTTTAAATTACTCCACGTATGATAAGGAATTGTATGCACTTGTACATTCTTTAGAGACGTGGCGTCATTATTTGTGGCCTAAAGAATTTGTTATTCATTCGGATCATGAATCGCTTAAGTATATTCGTTCACAAAATAATCTAAATCATAGACATGCCAACTGGGTCGAATTTATTGAATCTTTTCCTTATGTTATCAAACACAAGAAAGGGAAGGATAATGTGATTGCTAATGCCTTGTCCAGACGATATACTTTGTTGTCCCAACTTGATTGTAGAATTTTTGGACTTGAATCAATAAAAGAACAATATGCGCTTGATCCTGATTTTAAAGATGTGTTGCTGAATTGTCAAGAGGGACGTTCATGGAACAAGTTTGTGGTAAATGATGGATTGGTGTTTAGAGCTAACCGCCTATGCATTCCAGTTGGTTCCGTTCGTCTTTTGTTGATGCAGGAAGCACATGGAGGAGGATTGACGGGACATTTTGGTGCTAAGAAGATGGAAGATGTTTTGGCCACACATTTCTTTTGGCCAAGGATGAGGAGAGATGTTGAGCGGTTCGTGGCACGCTGCACCACATGTCAAAAAGCTAAGTCTCGCTTGAATCCACACGGTTTGTATATGCCTCTTCCCGTTC
This sequence comes from Tripidium arundinaceum, assembly GCA_030439765.1. NCBI lineage: Eukaryota > Viridiplantae > Streptophyta > Magnoliopsida > Poales > Poaceae > Tripidium > Tripidium arundinaceum. The sequence continues at coordinate 19,549 of JAHUYU010001520.1, read as the reverse complement.
CTTCTATTCCTTGGGCGGATATTTCGATGGACTTTGTTTTGGGATTACCTAGGACTAACGGGGGGAGGGACAGTATTTTTGTGGTGGTGGATCGATTTTCTAAGATGGCGCATTTTATTCCATGCCATAAAAGTGATGATGTTCATATTGCCGACCTCTTTTTCAAAGAGATTGTCCGTTTGCATGGTATGCCTTCTACTATTGTTTCAGATCGCGACGCTAAATTTTTAAGTCACTTCTGGCGCACTCTATGGAATAAGTTGGGTACAAAATTATTGTTTTCTACAACTTGTCACCCACAAACTGATGGACAAACGGAGGTAGTAAACTGCACTTTGGGTGCCATGTTGAGAGCTATTTTGAAGAAAAATTTGAGGATGTGGGAAGAATGTTTGCCTCATGTGGAGTTTGCTTACAATAGGGCAACACATTCTACCACCAAGGTAAGTCCTTTTCAGGTAGTGTATGGTTTCAATCCCCGTGCTCCAATTGATATTTTGCCTTTACCTACTAGTGAGAGAGTTCATCATGATGCTAAAGAACGTGCTGATTTTATTTTGCAAATGCATGAAACAACAAGGCACAACATTAAAAAAATGACTGAAAAGTATAAAATTGCTGCTAGTAAAGGTAGACGAGAAGTTAAGCTTGAACCGGGTGATTTGGTTTGGTTGCACTTGAGAAAGGATAGATTTCCAGAATTGAGAAAGTCTAAGTTGATGCCTAGAGCTGATGGCCCATTTAAAATTCTTGAGAAAATTAATGATAATGCATCTAAGCTCGATTTGCCCCCTGAGTTTGGGGTTAGTCCCACCTTTAACATTTCAGATTTGAAGCCATACTTGGGAGAAGGAGATGAGCTAGAGTCGAGGACGCCTCTAATTCAAGAGGGGGAGGATGATGAGGACATCAACACCATCTATACATCCACGCCACGTGGTCCTCTTACTCGTGCCCATGCATGCCAACTCAATCATCAAGTAAGTTCATTCCTAAACTCTTGTCCATATATTTATACAATGGAGACACGTGCACTCTTGTTTTGCTTAGTAATGATGGAGAGGATCAGAAGGATGATGAGGACACGAAGAGCTTGGAACCGTGAAGCTTGGAGGAAAATAGCCAATGCTATGTTTAGCCAATAAGCATGCATCCACACTTTTCATCCATCGCCTCCATCGCCTCCATGATAGATGAAGAAAGATGAAGAGTGGACGCCACCTATGTTGACCAGACAATAAGCATGCATCCACGAACTTCCATCCATGCATGAAGACTATTCAACAGCCGTGACTCCAAGATCTCCTACGACCACAGCATTTTCTTTTTTTGCTACGCATGTATTTAGACACCCCAAGTTGCCACTTCTTTCTCGGGTTTTGCTTAGATTAATCTGTCTTTGAACAGTTTTGCCGCCGTGTCGGTTTGTAAGACCCCAATTCATGAGCTCAATCATTCATTAGCAAATTTGGTTGCAATCTTTCTTGTTCTTCGCTTGTGTTCTTCGATTAGCAGGAAAAGGACTTAGCCTTCTTGGCGAGGTCGACCGTGCATCGATGGTCGATAACCAGAGGAGACGTGGTGCTGCGATTGCGGTGTTCAGGACCGAGTTGTTCAGAAGCCGAATCGAATTGTGTCGCGACTCCACCAAATCGAGAGTTATCAGAACCTTTCGGAAGATTAGGACCCCAGTTCACATCACTAGTAGCAAAGGCAAGAAAGTCATTATGGCCGACACATATGATGACTATGTCAAGATCAAGAATGAGAATGAAAAGCTTAAGAAGAATCTTCAGAAGCTATCAACCCAAAGGCCGTCATAGAGACTCATGACGGTGACTATGATATGGCTCTTGATCTCGAGATGCTTAGAGAAGAGAACAAGAGGCTTAAAATGGAAAGAGCCTATGAAAAGAGCTCATCAAGTGAAGCTCTCCAAGAAGAAAACAAGAAACTCAAGTTGGAGAAAGAGCATCTTACCACCGGCTTGAAGAAGTTCCCGAGAAGCCAATATCTTCAAAGTGAGCTACTCATGAATACCATCATGAAGATGGACAAGAGTGGTATTGGATTCTTGGAGAAGAAAGTTCAACAACACAAGCAAAAGCAACATCAACACAAGCCAAAGCCCAAGCCAAAGAGATGCTTTGAGTGTGGACAAGAAGGTCACTTTGCTCATGAGTGTGAAACGCCACCACCTCAACCCTTGCCCAAGCATGCTAGACCTTTTGCTTTCAATGCTCACTACATGCTTAGAAAAGATACGAGTGGCAAAATCAAGGTCATGTTCTTAGGACCACCAAACAAGAATAGGCCTAACCAAATTTGGGTTGCAAAGTCACTAGTTGAGAAAGTCAAGGGCCCTCAACAAGTTTGGGTCCCTAAACAACAAGCTTAATCTCTTGTGTGTGTAGGTGAACTACAAGATCAGTGGAAGTCATTGGGTCATTGATAGTGGTTGCACACAACATATGACCGGTGATCCTCGTATGTTCACCTCACTTGATGAGAATGTGGATAATCAAGAGAAGATTACATTTGGTGGCAACTCAAAAGGCAAAGTTCAAGGGTTGGGCAAAGTAGCAATATCAAATGATCACTCAATATCAAATGTGCTTCTTGTTGCTTCATTGAGTTTCAATTTGCTATCCGTTGGGCAATTGTGTGATCTTGGCTTTCAATGTTTATTCACCAAGAAGGAAGTGGTAGTATCAAAGATGGATAATGCTCAAGTGATATTCCAAGGCTTTAGATACAACAATCTCTATCTAGTGGATATCACTTCCGATGATGCCAACTTGAAGACATGTTTATTCACCAAGACATCACTTGGTTGGCTATGGCATAGAAGACTTGCACATGTGGGGATGAGTACACTCAAGAAGCTTTTGAAGAATGAATTAGTTAGAGGGTTGAAGGATGTCAAATTTGAGAAGGACAAGCCTTGTAGTGCATGTCAAGCCGGCAAGCAAGTTGCTAACACCCATCCAACCAAAGCTTATGTGCCAACATCAAGAGAGCTAGAACTTCTACACATGGACTTGTTTGGTCCAACCACATATGCAAGCTTGGGAGGCAACCTCTATTGTCTAGTGATTGTTGATGATTACACAAGATACACTTGGGTGTTCTTTCTTCATGATAAATCCGAAGTTGCCGCTTCATTCAAGAAGTTTGCCAAGAGAGCACAAAATGAGTTTGATGTGAAGATCAAGAAGATAAGAAGCGACAATGGCAAAGAGTTTGACAACACAAACATTGAGGTTTATTGTGATGAAGTGGGGATCAAGCATGAAGTCTCATCAACTTACACTCCGCAACAAAATGGTGTAGTAGAGAGAAAGAACCGAACATTGATCACCCTTGCAAGAACAATGCTTGATGAGTACAACACACCGAAGAGGTTTTGGGCGGAGGCAATCAATACCGCATGCTATGCATCCAACCGCCTATTTCCTCACCGGCTACTTGGGAAGACCCCCTATGAATTGCTCAATGACAAGAAGCCGGATATTTCATTCTTCTGGGTGTTCGGTTGCAAGTGCTACATCTACAAGAAGCAACAACACCTAGGGAAGTTTCAAAGACGTTGTGATATTGGCTTTCTTGTTGGCTACTCATTGAAGTCCAAAGCATATCGAGTATTCAACCATGCCACCGGCTTGGTAGAAAAAAAATATGATGTGGAGTTCGATGAATCTAATGGCTCCCAAGGAGCAATGAGAATCTTGATGATGTAGGTGATGAACCATTATGGGAGGCTATGAAGAACATGCCGGTTGGAGCAATCAAGCCAAAAGAGGATGATGATGCACAAATCATTGACAAGCCCTCTTCATCAAATGTGCCACAAGATGATGATAAAGATGGGAGAGAACCAAATGAAGGTACTCATATCTCCCATGAGCAAATGGTGAATCAAGCACATGACGTTGATGCTCCACAACCTCCTCCCCAAGTGGTTGAAAGAAGAACAAGTCCTCTACTTCAAGCACATCCACAAGATCTCATCATAGGGAGTCCAACAAGGGGTGTAATGACTCGCTCTCAAAAACTTGCTTCATTTATTGAACATCACCCCTTTGCCACTAGTCTTGCCTTGTTCCTCACAACAACGCCTTGATCATCTTGCTTGTTGCGGAACACCCACTTGGTTCCAATGACTCTTTCGTCTTTAGGTCGCTCTTCAAGTGTCCATACTTGATTGTGGGTGAAGTTGTTTAATTCTTCATGCATGGCATTCACCCAATCCGGATCCTTGAGAGCTTCATCTATGGTGGTAGGCTCAAAACAAGAGACAAAGGAGTGATGTTCAATAAATGAAGCAAGTTTTTGAGAGCGAGTCATTACACCCCTTGTTGGACTCCCTATGATGAGATCTTGTGGATGTGCTTGAAGTAGAGGACTTGTTCTTCTTTCAACCACTTGGGGAGGAGGTTGTGGAGCATCAACGTCATGTGCTTGATTCACCATTTGCTCATGGGAGATATGAGTACCTTCATTTGGTTCTCTCCCATCTTTATCATCATCTTGTGGCACATTTGATGAAGAGGGCTTGTCAATGATTTGTGCATCATCATCCTCTTTTGGCTTGATTGCTCCAACCGGCATGTTCTTCATAGCCTCCCATAATGGTTCATCACCTACATCATCAAGATTCTCATTGCTCCTTGGGAGCCATTAGATTCATCGAACTCCACATCATATTTTTTTTCTACCAAGCCGGTGGCATGGTTGAATACTCGATATGCTTTGGACTTCAATGAGTAGCCAACAAGAAAGCCAATATCACAACGTCTTTGAAACTTCCCTAGGTGTTGTTGCTTCTTGTAGATGTAGCACTTGCAACCGAACACCCAGAAGAATGAAATATCCGGCTTCTTGTCATTGAGCAATTCATAGGGGGTCTTCCCAAGTAGCCGGTGAGGAAATAGGCGGTTGGATGCATAGCATGCGGTATTGATTGCCTCCGCCCAAAACCTCTTCGGTGTGTTGTACTCATCAAGCATTGTTCTTGCAAGGGTGATCAATGTTCGGTTCTTTCTCTCTACTACACCATTTTGTTGCGGAGTGTAAGTTGATGAGACTTCATGCTTGATCCCCACTTCATCACAATAAACCTCAATGTTTGTGTTGTCAAACTCTTTGCCATTGTCGCTTCTTATCTTCTTGATCTTCACATCAAACTCATTTTGTGCTCTCTTGGCAAACTTCTTGAATGAAGCGGCAACTTCGGATTTATCATGAAGAAAGAACACCCAAGTGTATCTTGTGTAATCATCAACAATCACTAGACAATAGAGGTTGCCTCCCAAGCTTGCATATGTGGTTGGACCAAACAAGTCCATGTGTAGAAGTTCTAGCTCTCTTGATGTTGGCACATAAGCTTTGGTTGGATGGGTGTTAGCAACTTGCTTGCCGGCTTGACATGCACTACAAGGCTTGTCCTTCTCAAATTTGACATCCTTCAACCCTCTAACTAATTCATTCTTCAAAAGCTTCTTGAGTGTACTCATCCCCACATGTGCAAGTCTTCTATGCCATAGCCAACCAAGTGATGTCTTGGTGAATAAACATGTCTTCAAGTTGGCATCATCGGAAGTGATATCCACTAGATAGAGATTGTTGTATCTAAAGCCTTGGAATATCACTTGAGCATTATCCATCTTTGATACTACCACTTCCTTCTTGGTGAATAAACATTGAAAGCCAAGATCACACAATTGCCCAACGGATAGCAAATTGAAACTCAATGAAGCAACAAGAAGCACATTTGATATTGAGTGATCATTTGATATTGCTACTTTGCCCAACCCTTGAACTTTGCCTTTTGAGTTGCCACCAAATGTAATCTTCTCTTGATTATCCACATTCTCATCAAGTGAGGTGAACATACGAGGATCACCGGTCATATGTTGTGTGCAACCACTATCAATGACCCAATGACTTCCACTGATCTTGTAGTTCACCTACACACACAAGAGATTAAGCTTGTTGTTTAGGGACCCAAACTTGTTGAGGGCCCTTGACTTTCTCAACTAGTGACTTTGCAACCCAAATTTGGTTAGGCCTATTCTTGTTTGGTGGTCCTAAGAACATGACCTTGATTTTGCCACTCGTATCTTTTCTAAGCATGTAGTGAGCATTGAAAGCAAAAGGTCTAGCATGCTTGGGCAAGGGTTGAGGTGGTGGCGTTTCACACTCATGAGCAAAGTGACCTTCTTGTCCACACTCAAAGCATCTCTTTGGCTTGGGCTTTGGCTTGTGTTGATGTTGCTTTTGCTTGTGTTGTTGAACTTTCTTCTCCAAGAATCCAATACCACTCTTGTCCATCTTCATGATGGTATTCATGAGTAGCTCACTTTGAAGATATTGGCTTCTCGGGAACTTCTTCAAGCCGGTGGTAAGATGCTCTTTCTCCAACTTGAGTTTCTTGTTTTCTTCTTGGAGAGCTTCACTTGATGAGCTCTTTTCATAGGCTCTTTCCATTTTAAGCCTCTTGTTCTCTTCTCTAAGCATCTCGAGATCAAGAGCCATATCATAGTCACCGTCATGAGTCTCTATGACGGCCTTTGGGTTGATAGCTTCTGAAGATTCTTCTTAAGCTTTTCATTCTCATTCTTGATCTTGACATAGTCATCATATGTGTCGGCCATAATGACTTTCTTGCCTTTGCTACTAGTGATGTGAACTGGGGTCCTAATCTTCCGAAAGGTTCTGATAACTCTCGATTTGGTGGAGTCGCGACACAATTCGATTCGGCTTCTGAACAACTCGGTCCTGAACACCGCAATCGCAGCACCACGTCTCCTCTGGTTATCGACCATCGATGCACGGTCGACCTCGCCAAGAAGGCTAAGTCCTTTTCCTGCTAATCGAAGAACACAAGCGAAGAACAAGAAAGATTGCAACCAAATTTGCTAATGAATGATTGAGCTCATGAATTGGGGTCTTACAAACCGACACGGCGGCAAAACTGTTCAAAGACAGATTAATCTAAGCAAAACCCGAGAAAGAAGTGGCAACTTGGGGTGTCTAAATACATGCGTAGCAAAAAAAAGAAAATGCTGTGGTCGTAGGAGATCTTGGAGTCACGGCTGTTGAATAGTCTTCATGCATGGATGGAAGTTCGTGGATGCATGCTTATTGTCTGGTCAACATAGGTGGCGTCCACTCTTCATCTTTCTTCATCTATCATGGAGGCGATGGAGGCGATGGATGAAAAGTGTGGATGCATGCTTATTGGCTAAACATAGCATTGGCTATTTTCCTCCAAGCTTCACGGTTCCAAGCTCTTCGTGTCCTCATCATCCTTCTGATCCTCTCCATCATTACTAAGCAAAACAAGAGTGCACGTGTCTCCATTGTATAAATATATGGACAAGAGTTTAGGAATGAACTTACTTGATGATTGAGTTGGCATGCATGGGCACGAGTAAGAGGACCACGTGGCGTGGATGTATAGATGGTGTTGATGTCCTCATCATCCTCCCCCTCTTGAATTAGAGGCGTCCTCGACTCTAGCTCATCTCCTTCTCCCAAGTATGGCTTCAAATCTGAAATGTTAAAGGTGGGACTAACCCCAAACTCAGGGGGCAAATCGAGCTTAGATGCATTATCATTAATTTTCTCAAGAATTTTAAATGGGCCATCAGCTCTAGGCATCAACTTAGACTTTCTCAATTCTGGAAATCTATCCTTTCTCAAGTGCAACCAAACCAAATCACCCGGTTCAAGCTTAACTTCTCGTCTACCTTTACTAGCAGCAATTTTATACTTTTCAGTCATTTTTTTAATGTTGTGCCTTGTTGTTTCATGCATTTGCAAAATAAAATCAGCACGTTCTTTAGCATCATGATGAACTCTCTCACTAGTAGGTAAAGGCAAAATATCAATTGGAGCACGGGGATTGAAACCATACACTACCTGAAAAGGACTTACCTTGGTGGTAGAATGTGTTGCCCTATTGTAAGCAAACTCCACATGAGGCAAACATTCTTCCCACATCCTCAAATTTTTCTTCAAAATAGCTCTCAACATGGCACCCAAAGTGCAGTTTACTACCTCCGTTTGTCCATCAGTTTGTGGGTGACAAGTTGTAGAAAACAATAATTTTGTACCCAACTTATTCCATAGAGTGCGCCAGAAGTGACTTAAAAATTTAGCGTCGCGATCTGAAACAATAGTAGAAGGCATACCATGCAAACGGACAATCTCTTTGAAAAAGAGGTCGGCAATATGAACATCATCACTTTTATGGCATGGAATAAAATGCGCCATCTTAGAAAATCGATCCACCACCACAAAAATACTGTCCCTCCCCCCGTTAGTCCTAGGTAATCCCAAAACAAAGTCCATCGAAATATCCGCCCAAGGAATAGAAGGAACGGGAAGAGGCATATACAAACCGTGTGGATTCAAGCGAGACTTAGCTTTTTGACATGTGGTGCAGCGTGCCACGAACCGCTCAACATCTCTCCTCATCCTTGGCCAAAAGAAATGTGTGGCCAAAACATCTTCCATCTTCTTAGCACCAAAATGTCCCGTCAATCCTCCTCCATGTGCTTCCTGCATCAACAAAAGACGAACGGAACCAACTGGAATGCATAGGCGGTTAGCTCTAAACACCAATCCATCATTTACCACAAACTTGTTCCATGAACGTCCCTCTTGACAATTCAGCAACACATCTTTAAAATCAGGATCAAGCGCATATTGTTCTTTTATTGATTCAAGTCCAAAAATTCTACAATCAAGTTGGGACAACAAAGTATATCGTCTGGACAAGGCATTAGCAATCACATTATCCTTCCCTTTCTTGTGTTTGATAACATAAGGAAAAGATTCAATAAATTCGACCCAGTTGGCATGTCTATGATTTAGATTATTTTGTGAACGAATATACTTAAGCGATTCATGATCCGAATGAATAACAAATTCTTTAGGCCACAAATAATGACGCCACGTCTCTAAAGAATGTACAAGTGCATACAATTCCTTATCATACGTGGAGTAATTTAAAACAGGGCCATGCAATTTTTCGCTAAAGTATGCAACGGGCTTACCATCTTGCATCGAAACACCCCAATTCCAACTCCACTAGCATCACATTCTAACTCAAAAGTCTTACCAAAGTTTGGAAGTTGCAACAATGGCGCGTGTAAGTTTATCCTTCAACATGTCAAAGGACTCCTCTTGTACCTTACCCCCATGAAACGGCACTCCCTTCTTCATCAACTCATGTAATGGGGCAGCGAAGGTGCTGAAATCCTTGACAAAACGGCGGTAGAATCCTCCAAGACCAAGAAAACTCCTCACCTGTGTGATGGCTTGGGGAACCGGCCAGCTCCTAATGGCTTCAACTTTTGTCTCATCCACCTCAATCCCCTGCGGAGTAACAACATAGCCAAGAAAAGAGACTCGATCCGTGCAAAAGATGCACTTCTCAAGGTTACCAAATAAACGTGCATCGCGTAAAGCACTAAAAACAGCACGTAAATGATCCATATGTTCATCCAAAGACTTGCTGTAAATCAAGATATCATCAAAGTAAACTACCACAAATCGACCAATGAAAGCTCTTAAAACCTCATTCATTAAGCGCATGAAAGTACTAGGTTTATTAGTCAAACCAAAAGGCATTACTAACCACTCATACAACCCAAATTTGGTTTTGAAAGCTGTTTTCCATTCATCTCCAAGTTTCATTCTAATTTGGTGGTAGCCACTGCGCAAGTCAATTTTTGTGAAAATTGTAGAGCCACATAACTCATCAAGCATGTCATCAAGCCTAGGGATAGGGTGACGATATCGAATAGTAATATTATTAATGGCTCTACAATCAACACACATACGCCAAGAACCATCTTTCTTAGGAACCAAAATCACAGGAATGACACAGGGACTAAGGCTTTCACGTACGTACCCACAGTCCAAAAGCTCTTGGACTTGCCGTTGAATTTCCTTAGTCTCCTCGGGGTTGGTTCGATAAGCAGCACGGTTTGGAAATGTCGCTCCCGGGATCAAGTCAATTTGGTGCTCTATCCCTCGCATAGGTGGTATCCCCTGGGGGATCTCAGCTGGGAAGACGTCCTCATACTCCTGCAAAAGGTTAGTGAAAGCAGGAGATCTCGAGCTAACATCATCATCAAGAGAAAACAAAGCTCGTTTGCAAACCAAAGTATAGCAAATATCATCATTAGAAATTTTAGCAAGGTCACATTTTTGGGCAAGCATAACACCACCCTTCAATTTAATCCCCTCAACCATAGAATTAGTTGTTGACTTACCCTTTTTAGGTGGGTAGACAGAATTAGCAACTTGTTGAGTTTTAGATTTAACATCATACAAACTAGCAACTCGTTCCTCATCAGCTTGTACAATTTTAGCAGGGGTCATTGGTGCCAAAGTAATTTTCTTTCCTTTATGAACAAAAGTGTATGTATTACTTCTACCATGGTGTATAGCATCATTATCAAATTCCCAAGGACAACCCAATAAAAGTGAACAAGCTTCCATAGGTACTACATCACAATCAACAAAATCAGCATAGGTACTAATGGAAAAAGAAACTCTGCAAGTTTTTGTTACCTTAGCCTTACCAGAATCATTCAACCATTGAATATGGTATGGATGGGGGTGTGGGCGCATGGTTAAGCCAAGCTTCTTGACCAAATCTGAACTCACCAAATTATTGCAGCTGCCTCCATCAATGATGACACGTGCTCGCCGATCATTGATGACAAAGAAATTTTGGAACAAATTATGGCGTTGTACCTTTTCAGGTGGTTGTACTTGTGCACTGAGCACTCGCTGCACAATGACACTCCTGTAGGCTACTGTGGCCTCGCTACCAAAGACCTCGTCGTCTCCCTGAACAGGTTCTTCTTCTTCATCATCTTCAACGTCAGAGGCGCTGATGTACCCATCTTCTGTAGCAATGTATGCCCGTTGACTTGGGCAATTCTTCTGTACATGCCCATATCCCTGGCAGTGGTGGCACTGAATGCCAGGAGTGCGTCCCGTTGAGGCAGCGGAGGAAGCACTCTTCGAAGGTTCCTGCACAGAATTTTTACCTGAACCGAAAGGTCATGAAGAAGTCATCTGCTTGTTCTTCAGTATAGGCGCCCGAAAGGAGGATGCCTTGGGTAGCCCCGAAGATGGCACCGTGCGCGGCATGTATGTGGTGCCAGCCTTGCTCTTGCTCTTGCTCTGCTTATCATGCCCCTGCAACTCCTTCTCTGCAAGCATAGCAAACTGAAACAACTGGTTGACAATGTTAAATTCCTTATAATCAACTATGTCCTGAATTTCCTCCCTCAAACCCGCATAAAAATGAACAATAGAATCCTCGGGTCCCTCCACTATACCAACACGCATCAAACCTTTCCGGATCTGTCAAGAGGATTCTTGGTAATTTTTCTATTTGTTCTTCATTGTTCATCTTTGTTCTTCATTATATGAATATGACTTTGCTCTATTTCATTATATTGATTATGACTTTGCTCTATTTGATTATGTTCTCAATTATATCGTTCTTAGTTTATCATGATTATATGCTTGGCTTAGTTAGATTGGAATTATATACATGTTTAGGATCATATAGCGTTTATCCATCAGATCAATGGGTAAATGATAGATATTGTGTAGGCATGGTGCCTATATCGTATTTATCTGCGATTGTACCCTATATGCCGGATCGTGAGGTAGTTCGCGGGAATGACATCGCCGTTGAATCTTATATAGTCCTCCTCCTGTGTATAGGACAAGCAGAGCAAAATTATTACGGGGAAGTGATTGCTATGTTTCTCATCTTCCTTAGTAATCTCACTATGCATGAGCGTAATCTTCTTGTCTTGCAATGATTGCCAAGTATAATTGCACTAATTATGATATGCTAGACTTTATAGTTAGAATGACTTAGGAAATATTCTTGTAGTTCATCCTAGTACCATGCTAATGTCTTGCTAGAATATCTGTTGAGGTGCTTATCATTATTTTACGTGGCTAGTTATGCTGATCAGTTATTTATCTTTGGTCACTATTCATATTTTATCTATATTTTATGTGACACTTACCCTGTATTGATTGAGATAGATGAACATCCTCTATTACACATGCAATGATACTCATTCCTCATTCATTTCCACCACCATCATTAGTAAATCTCTTCCCAGTGGTAAAAATATAAATAACGATACCTGGAATACTCCTGGTTAAAATGCTACATCGGTATTATCTGTGCGCTTGCAGATACCCATTTATTTATTTAGTAGAAGAGCAAATGCATATTTCAATACCGCGTCTCTCATGTCATGCTGGGGATGACAACTTGGCTTAAGTGGCATGAGAGATAGGTTTGGCATTTTTGGCGCCGTTATCATTTTTGGTAATGACGTTACGAATACCCAACACCTACCAAAAGGTGTTTGTTTTAGAGGTCTCTATTAAATTGAGTTATAATATATCCCTTGTGGCACTTTCTGGTATAAAAAATACCAAAACAAAAAAAGGCAAAGTGCAAAACAAAAGAGCCGCACAAAAAAAACAGAGAACAAAAGGCAGAAGGTGCAAAAAAAAGGCCGCACAAAAAAAATAATTGAAAAAAAATTCAGAAGTGCTTGCATCTTTTCATGTCCCTGTGCTGAGTTGTGTTGTTCCTTGCTTGAACTAGGTCCAGGATGAGTTTAGGCCAGCAACGTAGACTAGCTTGGGACTACTTTTCAATCTTGCAATTCTAAATTATATTATTGCTATTCCTTGCTATCATATTTTAAGCCACCCAAACCTCCACATATTGCTTCTGGACAACACAAGTTTTGACCCCTATAATCTCAGCACTACGTCTTTCAGGTAACCGTGCCTTGCTGGAACTTGTTAAGACTGCACCACTACTCCACGTGATATTGAGAGGCACCACTCCACCTGTGTAGTAGGATTATTAGGGATAACCTTCACTGTTTTCTTTGTTTGTGCTTTGTGTCTACAATGCCAGGAGACAACGGAGATGATTCGCCCCAAGATTTTGCAGAGTGTGTCAGCCAAGAGCAACTACAATCGGCAGTCACAAAGGCTGTAACTGATGCGCTCATTGGCCGAAAGCTTGGCAACACACTTGAGAGTTTGGACAAATGATTGTCCATGCTAACCAACAGGGTAGCTACCTTAGAAGCCCAACCACCACATGATGAAGATATTGATGGCAGCAACGCTGATGATGAAGTCTATGGTGCTGATGGTAATGTTGATGAAGCAGCGACAAGGCAAAATAAATTACGTCATCGTCTTCGCACCAACACCACAGGTATGGGTGGCGCTCAACACTTCAACCACCATCGAGGTAATCGTACTCATGTTTCTGATGATCCTTATGCTAAGGTTAAATTTACCATACCTTCTTTTTTGGGACATTATGATGCTGAAGAATACCTTGATTGGGAGATGACAGTAGAACAAAAATTTAGTGCCCACCTTGTGCCTGAGCAACATCGAATTAGACAAGCCACTAGTGAATTTAAAGATTTTGTTATCATTTGGTGGACTGGCTTAGTTGCAGATAATTGCCAACCTAAAACTTGGGGAGAACTTAAGGTTGCTATGCGTGATAGATTTGTGCCACCATCATATCATAGGGACCTACATAAGAGGCTAATGCGCTTAGAACAGGGAGATAAATCTGTGCAGGATTACTATGGTGAGCTCCAGAAAGGTTTGATGCGTGTTGGTATAGTGGAGGGACCCGAGGATTCTATTGTTCATTTTTATGCGGGTTTGAGGGAGGAAATTCAGGACATAGTTGATTATAAGGAATTTAACATTGTCAACCAGTTGTTTCAGTTTGCTATGCTTGCAGAGAAGGAGTTGCAGGGGCATGATAAGCAGAGCAAGAGCAAGAGCAAGGCTGGCACCACATACATGCCGCGCACGGTGCCATCTTCGGGGCTACCCAAGGCATCCTCCTTTCGGGCGCCTATACTGAAGAACAAGCAGATGACTTCTTCATGACCTTTCGGTTCAGGTAAAAATTCTGTGCAGGAACCTTCGAAGAGTGCTTCCTCCGCTGCCTCAACGGGACGCACTCCTGGCATTCAGTGCCACCACTGCCAGGGATATGGGCATGTACAGAAGAATTGCCCAAGTCAACGGGCATACATTGCTACAGAAGATGGGTACATCAGCGCCTCTGACGTTGAAGATGATGAAGAAGAAGAACCTGTTCAGGGAGACGACGAGGTCTTTGGTAGCGAGGCCACAGTAGCCTACAGGAGTGTCATTGTGCAGCGAGTGCTCAGTGCACAAGTACAACCACCTGAAAAGGTACAACGCCATAATTTGTTCCAAAATTTCTTTGTCATCAATGATCGGCGAGCACGTGTCATCATTGATGGAGGCAGCTGCAATAATTTGGTGAGTTCAGATTTGGTCAAGAAGCTTGGCTTAACCATGCGCCCACACCCCCATCCATACCATATTCAATGGTTGAATGATTCTGGTAAGGCTAAGGTAACAAAAACTTGCAGAGTTTCTTTTTCCATTAGTACCTATGCTGATTTTGTTGATTGTGATGTAGTACCTATGGAAGCTTGTTCACTTTTATTGGGTTGTCCTTGGGAATTTGATAATGATGCTATACACCATGGTAGAAGTAATACATACACTTTTGTTCATAAAGGAAAGAAAATTACTTTGGCACCAATGACCCCTGCTAAAATTGTACAAGCTGATGAGGAACGAGTTGCTAGTTTGTATGATGTTAAATCTAAAACTCAACAAGTTGCTAATTCTGTCTACCCACCTAAAAAGGGTAAGTCAACAACTAATTCTATGGTTGAGGGGATTAAATTGAAGGGTGGTGTTATGCTTGCCCAAAAATGTGACCTTGCTAAAATTTCTAATGATGATATTTGCTATACTTTGGTTTGCAAACGAGCTTTGTTTTCTCTTGATGATGATGTTAGCTCGAGATCTCCTGCTTTCACTAACCTTTTGCAGGAGTATGAGGACGTCTTCCCAGCTGAGATCCCCCAGGGGATACCACCTATGCGAGGGATAGAGCACCAAATTGACTTGATCCCGGGAGCGACATTTCCAAACCGTGCTGCTTATCGAACCAACCCCGAGGAGACTAAGGAAATTCAACGGCAAGTCCAAGAGCTTTTGGACTGTGGGTACGTACGTGAAAGCCTTAGTCCCTGTGTCATTCCTGTGATTTTGGTTCCTAAGAAAGATGGTTCTTGGCGTATGTGTGTTGATTGTAGAGCCATTAATAATATTACTATTCGATATCGTCACCCTATCCCTAGGCTTGATGACATGCTTGATGAGTTATGTGGCTCTACAATTTTCACAAAAATTGACTTGCGCAGTGGCTACCACCAAATTAGAATGAAACTTGGAGATGAATGGAAAACAGCTTTCAAAACCAAATTTGGGTTGTATGAGTGGTTAGTAATGCCTTTTGGTTTGACTAATAAACCTAGTACTTTCATGCGCTTAATGAATGAGGTTTTAAGAGCTTTCATTGGTCGATTTGTGGTAGTTTACTTTGATGATATCTTGATTTACAGCAAGTCTTTGGATGAACATATGGATCATTTACGTGCTGTTTTTAGTGCTTTACGCGATGCACGTTTATTTGGTAACCTTGAGAAGTGCATCTTTTGCACGGATCGAGTCTCTTTTCTTGGCTATGTTGTTACTCCGCAGGGGATTGAGGTGGATGAGACAAAAGTTGAAGCCATTAGGAGCTGGCCGGTTCCCCAAGCCATCACACAGGTGAGGAGTTTTCTTGGTCTTGGAGGATTCTACCGCCGTTTTGTCAAGGATTTCAGCACCTTCGCTGCCCCATTACATGAGTTGATGAAGAAGGGAGTGCCGTTTCATGGGGGTAAGGTACAAGAGGAGTCCTTTGACATGTTGAAGGATAAACTTACACGCGCCATTGTTGCAACTTCCAAACTTTGGTAAGACTTTTGAGTTAGAATGTGATGCTAGTGGAGTTGGAATTGGGGGTGTTTCGATGCAAGATGGTAAGCCCGTTGCATACTTTAGCGAAAAATTGCATGGCCCTGCAACTCCTTCTCTGCAAGCATAGCAAACTGAAACAACTGGTTGACAATGTTAAATTCCTTATAATCAACTATGTCCTGAATTTCCTCCCTCAAACCCGCATAAAAATGAACAATAGAATCCTCGGGTCCCTCCACTATACCAACACGCATCAAACCTTTCTGGAGCTCACCATAGTAATCCTGCACAGATTTATCTCCCTGTTCTAAGCGCATTAGCCTCTTATGTAGGTCCCTATGATATGATGGTGGCACAAATCTATCACGCATAGCAACCTTAAGTTCTCCCCAAGTTTTAGGTTGGCAATTATCTGCAACTAAGCCAGTCCACCAAATGATAACAAAATCTTTAAATTCACTAGTGGCTTGTCTAATTCGATGTTGCTCAGGCACAAGGTGGGCACTAAATTTTTGTTCTACTGTCATCTCCCAATCAAGGTATTCTTCAGCATCATAATGTCCCAAAAAAGAAGGTATGGTAAATTTAACCTTAGCATAAGGATCATCAGAAACATGAGTACGATTACCTCGATGGTGGTTGAAGTGTTGAGCGCCACCCATACCTGTGGTGTTGGTGCGAAGACGATGACGTAATTTATTTTGCCTTGTCGCTGCTTCATCAACATTACCATCAGCACCATAGACTTCATCATCAGCGTTGCTGCCATCAATATCTTCATCATGTGGTGGTTGGGCTTCTAAGGTAGCTACCCTGTTGGTTAGCATGGACAATCATTTGTCCAAACTCTCAAGTGTGTTGCCAAGCTTTCGGCCAATGAGCGCATCAGTTACAGCCTTTGTGACTGCCGATTGTAGTTGCTCTTGGCTGACACACTCTGCAAAATCTTGGGGCGAATCATCTCCGTTGTCTCCTGGCATTGTAGACACAAAGCACAAACAAAGAAAACAGTGAAGGTTATCCCTAATAATCCTACTACACAGGTGGAGTGGTGCCTCTCAATATCACGTGGAGTAGTGGTGCAGTCTTAACAAGTTCCAGCAAGGCACGGTTACCTGAAAGACGTAGTGCTGAGATTATAGGGGTCAAAACTTGTGTTGTCCAGAAGCAATATGTGGAGGTTTGGGTGGCTTAAAATATGATAGCAAGGAATAGCAATAATATAATTTAGAATTGCAAGATTGAAAAGTAGTCCCAAGCTAGTCTACGTTGCTGGCCTAAACTCATCCTGGACCTAGTTCAAGCAAGGAACAACACAACTCAGCACAGGGACATGAAAAGATGCAAGCACTTCTGAATTTTTTTTCAATTATTTTTTTTGTGCGGCCTTTTTTTTGCACCTTCTGCCTTTTGTTCTCTGTTTTTTTTGTGCGGCTCTTTTGTTTTGCACTTTGCCTTTTTTTGTTTTGGTATTTTTTATACCAGAAAGTGCCACAAGGGATATATTATAACTCAATTTAATAGAGACCTCTAAAACAAACACCTTTTGGTAGGTGTTGGGTATTCGTAACGTCATTACCAAAAATGATAACGGCGCCAAAAATGCCAAACCTATCTCTCATGCCACTTAAGCCAAGTTGTCATCCCCAGCATGACATGAGAGACGCGGTATTGAAATATGCATTTGCTCTTCTACTAAATAAATAAATGGGTATCTGCAAGCGCACAGATAATACCGATGTAGCATTTTAACCAGGAGTATTCCAGGTATCGTTATTTATATTTTTACCACTGGGAAGAGATTTACTAATGATGGTGGTGGAAATGAATGAGGAATGAGTATCATTGCATGTGTAATAGAGGATGTTCATCTATCTCAATCAATACAGGGTAAGTGTCACATAAAATATAGATAAAATATGAATAGTGACCAAAGATAAATAACTGATCAGCATAACTAGCCACGTAAAATAATGATAAGCACCTCAACAGATATTCTAGCAAGACATTAGCATGGTACTAGGATGAACTACAAGAATATTTCCTAAGTCATTCTAACTATAAAGTCTAGCATATCATAATTAGTGCAATTATACTTGGCAATCATTGCAAGACAAGAAGATTACGCTCATGCATAGTGAGATTACTAAGGAAGATGAGAAACATAGCAATCACTTCCCCGTAATAATTTTGCTCTGCTTGTCCTATACACAGGAGGAGGACTATATAAGATTCAACGGCGATGTCATTCCCGCGAACTACCTCACGATCCGGCATATAGGGTACAATCGCAGATAAATACGATATAGGCACCATGCCTACACAATATCTATCATTTACCCATTGATCTGATGGATAAACGCTATATGATCCTAAACATGTATATAATTCCAATCTAACTAAGCCAAGCATATAATCATGATAAACTAAGAACGATATAATTGAGAACATAATCAAATAGAGCAAAGTCATAATCAATATAATGAAATAGAGCAAAGTCATATTCATATAATGAAGAACAAAGATGAACAATGAAGAACAAATAGAAAAATTACCAAGAATCCTCTTGACAGATCCGGAAAGGTTTGATGCGTGTTGGTATAGTGGAGGGACCCGAGGATTCTATTGTTCATTTTTATGCGGGTTTGAGGGAGGAAATTCAGGACATAGTTGATTATAAGGAATTTAACATTGTCAACCAGTTGTTTCAGTTTGCTATGCTTGCAGAGAAGGAGTTGCAGGGGCATGATAAGCAGAGCAAGAGCAAGAGCAAGGCTGGCACCACATACATGCCGCGCACGGTGCCATCTTCGGGGCTACCCAAGGCATCCTCCTTTCGGGCGCCTATACTGAAGAACAAGCAGATGACTTCTTCATGACCTTTCGGTTCAGGTAAAAATTCTGTGCAGGAACCTTCGAAGAGTGCTTCCTCCGCTGCCTCAACGGGACGCACTCCTGGCATTCAGTGCCACCACTGCCAGGGATATGGGCATGTACAGAAGAATTGCCCAAGTCAACGGGCATACATTGCTACAGAAGATGGGTACATCAGCGCCTCTGACGTTGAAGATGATGAAGAAGAAGAACCTGTTCAGGGAGACGACGAGGTCTTTGGTAGCGAGGCCACAGTAGCCTACAGGAGTGTCATTGTGCAGCGAGTGCTCAGTGCACAAGTACAACCACCTGAAAAGGTACAACGCCATAATTTGTTCCAAAATTTCTTTGTCATCAATGATCGGCGAGCACGTGTCATCATTGATGGAGGCAGCTGCAATAATTTGGTGAGTTCAGATTTGGTCAAGAAGCTTGGCTTAACCATGCGCCCACACCCCCATCCATACCATATTCAATGGTTGAATGATTCTGGTAAGGCTAAGGTAACAAAAACTTGCAGAGTTTCTTTTTCCATTAGTACCTATGCTGATTTTGTTGATTGTGATGTAGTACCTATGGAAGCTTGTTCACTTTTATTGGGTTGTCCTTGGGAATTTGATAATGATGCTATACACCATGGTAGAAGTAATACATACACTTTTGTTCATAAAGGAAAGAAAATTACTTTGGCACCAATGACCCCTGCTAG
>JAHUYU010003315.1:0-16644 GCA_030439765.1 Tripidium arundinaceum | reverse complement strand
TCTATGCGAATATGATTTCAAACTACTCAGTTACAGGCTCACCCAGAGGCAGAGGCATTCTTTCCGTTTCTGCTTTTTTTTTCAAGTCCATAGTATTCTCAAAAGTTGTTTTCCCATAAAGAAAGGAACTCCCGTACAGAAATTCTGTGTACTATGTTCATCAGCTACTGAAATAACTGAAAAACTACTCTCATCAATTTTCATATGTCAGACTAAATCTTCTGATGTCTTTGTATTCTAGATATCTTCAAAAACTCCCCGATAAAAGGACTGCCACTAATTAGGAATATGAAACAGTCTTTCATCCTGACTTTGTGTGTCCATCTATCAAAGCCTGTATTTAAGCAGCGTGATACATCATACCTAACCACCACGGGTTGGGTAGAGGAGCAAAATAATGTGGATGACACCTTCAGGCTAATTAGAAACTAATCCTGATAACACCAGCACTTGCAAACAGTAACTATCAGTTTATACTTCATACAATACCAAAATGCTTCATGAAGTGCTTTCTTAGAGCACCTTTGGAGCACAACTCAGTCAACATCTCTTGTGCCTCCTTTACAAATCCCTCACTTGCTAAGCCTCGAATAAGTATAGTGTAGGTCGATTCATTGGGCATGCATCCACTGGACACCATATATGCCAAAAACTCAATAGCACGGTCAGTTTCCCCTCTTTTGCAAAGAGGAGAAATAACTGCATTGTAGAGCACTGCATCGGACCTTATTGTGGCATCTTGGATGTTATCAAACATCTGAATTACCCTGTTAATTCTACCTTCTCTGGAGAGAGCAGAAGCTATTGACGAATAAATGATTGTGTTTGGGCTCATCCCTTTGTTGACCATCACATTTAACAGCTCCAGTGCTTCGTCCGTCTTGCCAGCCTTGCCAAGCCCATCAATCACTGTGCTGTAGCTAATCAGGTCGGGACTGCATCCATTCACTAGCATCTGCTTAAGAAGTTCAATGGCCTGCTCAACCAATCCCTTATTACACAAGAAATTGATGAGTGTATTGAATGTGACAGGATTTGGAGGGCAGCCTTGCTGAATCATCTGAGACATCAGGTCCTCAGCATCCACCCATCGTTCCGCGCTGCACAAACCCTTGAGCACAATAGTATAGCTTATGGTATTCGGCTTGCATCCACAGGCTGCCATACTTTTCAACAACATGACAGCTTCATCGATAAGCCCTTCTTTGCAGAAGCCATTGATCACAGTAGTGTATGTGATGACATCCGGCATGCATCCATGCTCCAGCATCTGCTCGAGTAGTTCGATCACCCGGCCAAACCCCCACGACAAGCCAAAAGAAAGAAATCCACTAGTATCTCCTTGGCTCCTTGCTACCGTCTCCACCGCATCCTCACCCCCGCATGTCGCTGGCGAGCCAGCTGCCAGCCTAATCAATCGCCAATGCTCACCTCGTTGCTCCCGCCGCCCACCGTCCCGGTCTCCAAACCCTCCGCGTCGAAGTCGCCCAGGACCGCCAAGCCCAGGTCCGCCGCGCTCTCCGCCTCCGCCGTCGCCCTCGCCCCCGCCGCGACGTCCGACGATGCGCCCGGCGGGGGCGAGGGCGAGGGCGGCGGCGGCGGCGGCCGCCTCTCCGCGCTCATCCGCTCCCTCTGCGCCGCGGGGCGCACCGTGGAGGCCGCGCGGGCGCTGTCGGCGGCGGGCGGCGGCGCGGGCGTCGTCGCCTACAACGCCATGGTGGCGGGCTACTGCCGCGCGGGCCAGCTCGCCTCCGCGCGCCGCCTCGCCGCGGCGGTCCCCGTCCCGCCCAACGCCTACACCTACTTCCCCGTCGTCCGCGCCCTGTGCGCGCGGGGCCGGATCGCCGACGCGCTCGCGGTGCTCGACGAGATGCCCCGCCGCGGCTGCGCCCCCATCCCGCCCATGTACCACGTCATCCTCGAGGCCGCCTGCAGGGGCGGCGGCTTCCGGAGCGCCGTCAGGGTGCTCGAGGACCTCCACGCCAGGGGCTGCGCCCTCGACGTCGGCAACTGCAACCTCGTCCTCAACGCCATCTGCGACCAAGGGTCGGTGGACGAGGCCCTCCGCCTGCTGCGGGACCTGCCGTCCTTCGGCTGCGAGCCGGACGTGGTGAGCTACAACGCCGTGCTCAAGGGCCTCTGCATGGCCAAGCGCTGGGGCCGTGTCCAGGACCTCATGGAGGAGATGGTCACGGTGGGCTGCCCGCCCAACATCGTCACCTTCAACACCCTCATCGGTTACCTGTGTCGGAACGGCTTGTTCGAGCGGGTGCATGAGGTCCTCGCGCAGATGGCGGAGCATGGGTGCACGCCCGACATCAGGATGTACGCCACTATCCTCGATGGTATCTGCAAGGAAGGGCATCTCGAGGTTGCGCACGAGATTTTGAATAGGATGCCTTCCTACGGGCTCAAGCCCAATGTGGTTTGCTACAACACTGTGCTGAAGGGCTTGTGCAGTGCCGAGCGGTGGGAGGAAGCCGAGGAGTTGCTGGCTGAGATGTTTGACAAGGACTGCCCACTTGATGATGTCACGTTCAACATACTTGTTGATTTCTTCTGCCAAAATGGGCTGGTGTACCGGGTGATCGAACTACTCGAGCAGATGCTGGAGCATGGATGCATGCCGGATGTCATCACATACACTACTGTGATCAATGGCTTCTGCAAAGAAGGGCTTATCGATGAAGCTGTCATGTTGTTGAAAAGTATGGCAGCCTGTGGATGCAAGCCGAATACCATAAGCTATACTATTGTGCTCAAGGGTTTGTGCAGCGCGGAACGATGGGTGGATGCTGAGGACCTGATGTCTCAGATGATTCAGCAAGGCTGCCCTCCAAATCCTGTCACATTCAATACACTCATCAATTTCTTGTGTAATAAGGGATTGGTTGAGCAGGCCATTGAACTTCTTAAGCAGATGCTAGTGAATGGATGCAGTCCCGACCTGATTAGCTACAGCACAGTGATTGATGGGCTTGGCAAGGCTGGCAAGACGGACGAAGCACTGGAGCTGTTAAATGTGATGGTCAACAAAGGGATGAGCCCAAACACAATCATTTATTCGTCAATAGCTTCTGCTCTCTCCAGAGAAGGTAGAATTAACAGGGTAATTCAGATGTTTGATAACATCCAAGATGCCACAATAAGGTCCGATGCAGTGCTCTACAATGCAGTTATTTCTCCTCTTTGCAAAAGAGGGGAAACTGACCGTGCTATTGAGTTTTTGGCATATATGGTGTCCAGTGGATGCATGCCCAATGAATCGACCTACACTATACTTATTCGAGGCTTAGCAAGTGAGGGATTTGTAAAGGAGGCACAAGAGATGTTGACTGAGTTGTGCTCCAAAGGTGCTCTAAGAAAGCACTTCATGAAGCATTTTGGTATTGTATGAAGTATAAACTGATAGTTACTGTTTGCAAGTGCTGGTGTTATCAGGATTAGTTTCTAATTAGCCTGAAGGTGTCATCCACATTATTTTGCTCCTCTACCCAACCCGTGGTGGTTAGGTATGATGTATCACGCTGCTTAAATACAGGCTTTGATAGATGGACACACAAAGTCAGGATGAAAGACTGTTTCATATTCCTAATTAGTGGCAGTCCTTTTATCGGGGAGTTTTTGAAGATATCTAGAATACAAAGACATCAGAAGATTTAGTCTGACATATGAAAATTGATGAGAGTAGTTTTTCAGTTATTTCAGTAGCTGATGAACATAGTACACAGAATTTCTGTACGGGAGTTCCTTTCTTTATGGGAAAACAACTTTTGAGAATACTATGGACTTGAAAAAAAAAGCAGAAACGGAAAGAATGCCTCTGCCTCTGGGTGAGCCTGTAACTGAGTAGTTTGAAATCATATTCGCATAGTTTACTGTTTATTTTGTGTATATAATTGTGAATTTTCTACTATATATTACCTTCTGCAATAATACAATGGACCTCACACACATGGTAGAAAGATCTGGATTCTGATAAAAGTAAGTCTTTGCTTATACGCAGCATGTCCAAACGTTACTGTTTATGCAATACTCAGGAATATATATTGGATATCAAATTGCAAGTATCCCTACTTTTAAAGCACTGTAACCCCCTTTAATTTATTATAATCAGTAGGGGCTTGCCCCTCCAACCAAAAAAAAAAAACTTTAAAGCACTGTGATCTGATCTGACTACTGCTTTTCAATTGTTGATTCTAGCATCTTACTTTCTCTCTTGGCCCTAATTTGTATTCGAAGTTGAGCAGTCCTGAAGGAAGGTTGGAGATGTTGGTATCTTTGGCAATCCTGGTGGTTTCGGCTACTGTGATTCAATTGCTGAGCCCAGCCCAGCACAATCAGGTTTAATCTGTTTGGCATAGAAGCATGCTCGGAAATAGAATTTGCACAAGTGGGCACCAAAGGGTAGCTTTGGTCGTTAGCTTTCTATTCCATTTTCTTTGTTTTGAAATCCAAATTAGTAGTTAATTAAGTGAGAATTAGGTCGATCCATGGACCTAAAGAAAGCAAAACCTCTCCACTGATGACTGACCCGCACCATGATGTAAGCTTTACAGTTGTATACTGAAATAATGTCGTACAGTTTTCACAAATTTAATGCACTTTGGACTTCAGGGTATTTTCTAGATGCACTTCGTTTTATCTGTGCCGGTCTTTAAAAAAGAACATCAGTAATGCCTACATGGGAATAGCCATCATACTCCTACCGTATGTCTTGGGAATAGGAAAAAATAACACATGGATTTTAAAAGTGCAACTTCGTTTGCAATTGTAGTGAAAAGCGTGCGCGCTCAACAGTTTTAACAAAATTTCACTAGTCAGATTTTAAGAGCAAATCCCGTTGTACTCTCCTGATTTCTACATTCAACCTGCTTGAATTCATGTCCATCTTAATCGGTTTCGCCTTTTCCGTTTAGCAAATTTGAACACGGGACGAAAAAAAATATGACTGTTTTCCCAACAATTTTGCTTTTCCCGTTTTTTTGTTTACTTGTACAGATATCCTGTTTTAGAGCATCTAGAAAATACCCTGAAGTCCAAAGTGCATTAAATTTGTGAAAACTGTACGACATTATTTCAGTATACAACTGTAAAGCTTACATCATGGTGCGGGTCAGTCATCAGTGGAGAGGTTTTGCTTTCTTTAGGTCCATGGATCGACCTAATTCTCACTTAATTAACTACTAATTTGGATTTCAAAACAAAGAAAATGGAATAGAAAGCTAACGACCAAAGCTACCCTTTGGTGCCCACTTGTGCAAATTCTATTTCCGAGCATGCTTCTATGCCAAACAGATTAAACCTGATTGTGCTGGGCTGGGCTCAGCAATTGAATCACAGTAGCCGAAACCACCAGGATTGCCAAAGATACCAACATCTCCAACCTTCCTTCAGGACTGCTCAACTTCGAATACAAATTAGGGCCAAGAGAGAAAGTAAGATGCTAGAATCAACAATTGAAAAGCAGTAGTCAGATCAGATCACAGTGCTTTAAAGTTTTTTTTTTTTTGGTTGGAGGGGCAAGCCCCTACTGATTATAATAAATTAAAGGGGGTTACAGTGCTTTAAAAGTAGGGATACTTGCAATTTGATATCCAATATATATTCCTGAGTATTGCATAAACAGTAACGTTTGGACATGCTGCGTATAAGCAAAGACTTACTTTTATCAGAATCCAGATCTTTCTACCATGTGTGTGAGGTCCATTGTATTATTGCAGAAGGTAATATATAGTAGAAAATTCACAATTATATACACAAAATAAACAGTAAACTATGCGAATATGATTTCAAACTACTCAGTTACAGGCTCACCCAGAGGCAGAGGCATTCTTTCCGTTTCTGCTTTTTTTTTCAAGTCCATAGTATTCTCAAAAGTTGTTTTCCCATAAAGAAAGGAACTCCCGTACAGAAATTCTGTGTACTATGTTCATCAGCTACTGAAATAACTGAAAAACTACTCTCATCAATTTTCATATGTCAGACTAAATCTTCTGATGTCTTTGTATTCTAGATATCTTCAAAAACTCCCCGATAAAAGGACTGCCACTAATTAGGAATATGAAACAGTCTTTCATCCTGACTTTGTGTGTCCATCTATCAAAGCCTGTATTTAAGCAGCGTGATACATCATACCTAACCACCACGGGTTGGGTAGAGGAGCAAAATAATGTGGATGACACCTTCAGGCTAATTAGAAACTAATCCTGATAACACCAGCACTTGCAAACAGTAACTATCAGTTTATACTTCATACAATACCAAAATGCTTCATGAAGTGCTTTCTTAGAGCACCTTTGGAGCACAACTCAGTCAACATCTCTTGTGCCTCCTTTACAAATCCCTCACTTGCTAAGCCTCGAATAAGTATAGTGTAGGTCGATTCATTGGGCATGCATCCACTGGACACCATATATGCCAAAAACTCAATAGCACGGTCAGTTTCCCCTCTTTTGCAAAGAGGAGAAATAACTGCATTGTAGAGCACTGCATCGGACCTTATTGTGGCATCTTGGATGTTATCAAACATCTGAATTACCCTGTTAATTCTACCTTCTCTGGAGAGAGCAGAAGCTATTGACGAATAAATGATTGTGTTTGGGCTCATCCCTTTGTTGACCATCACATTTAACAGCTCCAGTGCTTCGTCCGTCTTGCCAGCCTTGCCAAGCCCATCAATCACTGTGCTGTAGCTAATCAGGTCGGGACTGCATCCATTCACTAGCATCTGCTTAAGAAGTTCAATGGCCTGCTCAACCAATCCCTTATTACACAAGAAATTGATGAGTGTATTGAATGTGACAGGATTTGGAGGGCAGCCTTGCTGAATCATCTGAGACATCAGGTCCTCAGCATCCACCCATCGTTCCGCGCTGCACAAACCCTTGAGCACAATAGTATAGCTTATGGTATTCGGCTTGCATCCACAGGCTGCCATACTTTTCAACAACATGCCAGCCTAATCAATCGCCAATGCTCACCTCGTTGCTCCCGCCGCCCACCGTCCCGGTCTCCAAACCCTCCGCGTCGAAGTCGCCCAGGACCGCCAAGCCCAGGTCCGCCGCGCTCTCCGCCTCCGCCGTCGCCCTCGCCCCCGCCGCGACGTCCGACGATGCGCCCGGCGGGGGCGAGGGCGAGGGCGGCGGCGGCGGCGGCCGCCTCTCCGCGCTCATCCGCTCCCTCTGCGCCGCGGGGCGCACCGTGGAGGCCGCGCGGGCGCTGTCGGCGGCGGGCGGCGGCGCGGGCGTCGTCGCCTACAACGCCATGGTGGCGGGCTACTGCCGCGCGGGCCAGCTCGCCTCCGCGCGCCGCCTCGCCGCGGCGGTCCCCGTCCCGCCCAACGCCTACACCTACTTCCCCGTCGTCCGCGCCCTGTGCGCGCGGGGCCGGATCGCCGACGCGCTCGCGGTGCTCGACGAGATGCCCCGCCGCGGCTGCGCCCCCATCCCGCCCATGTACCACGTCATCCTCGAGGCCGCCTGCAGGGGCGGCGGCTTCCGGAGCGCCGTCAGGGTGCTCGAGGACCTCCACGCCAGGGGCTGCGCCCTCGACGTCGGCAACTGCAACCTCGTCCTCAACGCCATCTGCGACCAAGGGTCGGTGGACGAGGCCCTCCGCCTGCTGCGGGACCTGCCGTCCTTCGGCTGCGAGCCGGACGTGGTGAGCTACAACGCCGTGCTCAAGGGCCTCTGCATGGCCAAGCGCTGGGGCCGTGTCCAGGACCTCATGGAGGAGATGGTCACGGTGGGCTGCCCGCCCAACATCGTCACCTTCAACACCCTCATCGGTTACCTGTGTCGGAACGGCTTGTTCGAGCGGGTGCATGAGGTCCTCGCGCAGATGGCGGAGCATGGGTGCACGCCCGACATCAGGATGTACGCCACTATCCTCGATGGTATCTGCAAGGAAGGGCATCTCGAGGTTGCGCACGAGATTTTGAATAGGATGCCTTCCTACGGGCTCAAGCCCAATGTGGTTTGCTACAACACTGTGCTGAAGGGCTTGTGCAGTGCCGAGCGGTGGGAGGAAGCCGAGGAGTTGCTGGCTGAGATGTTTGACAAGGACTGCCCACTTGATGATGTCACGTTCAACATACTTGTTGATTTCTTCTGCCAAAATGGGCTGGTGTACCGGGTGATCGAACTACTCGAGCAGATGCTGGAGCATGGATGCATGCCGGATGTCATCACATACACTACTGTGATCAATGGCTTCTGCAAAGAAGGGCTTATCGATGAAGCTGTCATGTTGTTGAAAAGTATGGCAGCCTGTGGATGCAAGCCGAATACCATAAGCTATACTATTGTGCTCAAGGGTTTGTGCAGCGCGGAACGATGGGTGGATGCTGAGGACCTGATGTCTCAGATGATTCAGCAAGGCTGCCCTCCAAATCCTGTCACATTCAATACACTCATCAATTTCTTGTGTAATAAGGGATTGGTTGAGCAGGCCATTGAACTTCTTAAGCAGATGCTAGTGAATGGATGCAGTCCCGACCTGATTAGCTACAGCACAGTGATTGATGGGCTTGGCAAGGCTGGCAAGACGGACGAAGCACTGGAGCTGTTAAATGTGATGGTCAACAAAGGGATGAGCCCAAACACAATCATTTATTCGTCAATAGCTTCTGCTCTCTCCAGAGAAGGTAGAATTAACAGGGTAATTCAGATGTTTGATAACATCCAAGATGCCACAATAAGGTCCGATGCAGTGCTCTACAATGCAGTTATTTCTCCTCTTTGCAAAAGAGGGGAAACTGACCGTGCTATTGAGTTTTTGGCATATATGGTGTCCAGTGGATGCATGCCCAATGAATCGACCTACACTATACTTATTCGAGGCTTAGCAAGTGAGGGATTTGTAAAGGAGGCACAAGAGATGTTGACTGAGTTGTGCTCCAAAGGTGCTCTAAGAAAGCACTTCATGAAGCATTTTGGTATTGTATGAAGTATAAACTGATAGTTACTGTTTGCAAGTGCTGGTGTTATCAGGATTAGTTTCTAATTAGCCTGAAGGTGTCATCCACATTATTTTGCTCCTCTACCCAACCCGTGGTGGTTAGGTATGATGTATCACGCTGCTTAAATACAGGCTTTGATAGATGGACACACAAAGTCAGGATGAAAGACTGTTTCATATTCCTAATTAGTGGCAGTCCTTTTATCGGGGAGTTTTTGAAGATATCTAGAATACAAAGACATCAGAAGATTTAGTCTGACATATGAAAATTGATGAGAGTAGTTTTTCAGTTATTTCAGTAGCTGATGAACATAGTACACAGAATTTCTGTACGGGAGTTCCTTTCTTTATGGGAAAACAACTTTTGAGAATACTATGGACTTGAAAAAAAAAGCAGAAACGGAAAGAATGCCTCTGCCTCTGGGTGAGCCTGTAACTGAGTAGTTTGAAATCATATTCGCATAGTTTACTGTTTATTTTGTGTATATAATTGTGAATTTTCTACTATATATTACCTTCTGCAATAATACAATGGACCTCACACACATGGTAGAAAGATCTGGATTCTGATAAAAGTAAGTCTTTGCTTATACGCAGCATGTCCAAACGTTACTGTTTATGCAATACTCAGGAATATATATTGGATATCAAATTGCAAGTATCCCTACTTTTAAAGCACTGTAACCCCCTTTAATTTATTATAATCAGTAGGGGCTTGCCCCTCCAACCAAAAAAAAAAAAAACTTTAAAGCACTGTGATCTGATCTGACTACTGCTTTTCAATTGTTGATTCTAGCATCTTACTTTCTCTCTTGGCCCTAATTTGTATTCGAAGTTGAGCAGTCCTGAAGGAAGGTTGGAGATGTTGGTATCTTTGGCAATCCTGGTGGTTTCGGCTACTGTGATTCAATTGCTGAGCCCAGCCCAGCACAATCAGGTTTAATCTGTTTGGCATAGAAGCATGCTCGGAAATAGAATTTGCACAAGTGGGCACCAAAGGGTAGCTTTGGTCGTTAGCTTTCTATTCCATTTTCTTTGTTTTGAAATCCAAATTAGTAGTTAATTAAGTGAGAATTAGGTCGATCCATGGACCTAAAGAAAGCAAAACCTCTCCACTGATGACTGACCCGCACCATGATGTAAGCTTTACAGTTGTATACTGAAATAATGTCGTACAGTTTTCACAAATTTAATGCACTTTGGACTTCAGGGTATTTTCTAGATGCTCTAAAACAGGATATCTGTACAAGTAAACAAAAAAACGGGAAAAGCAAAATTGTTGGGAAAACAGTCATATTTTTTTTCGTCCCGTGTTCAAATTTGCTAAACGGAAAAGGCGAAACCGATTAAGATGGACATGAATTCAAGCAGGTTGAATGTAGAAATCAGGAGAGTACAACGGGATTTGCTCTTAAAATCTGACTAGTGAAATTTTGTTAAAACTGTTGAGCGCGCACGCTTTTCACTACAATTGCAAACGAAGTTGCACTTTTTAAAATCCATGTGTTATTTTTTCCTATTCCCAAGACATACGGTAGGAGTATGATGGCTATTCCCATGTAGGCATTACTGATGTTCTTTTTTAAAGACCGGCACAGATAAAACGAAGTGCATCTAGAAAATACCCTGAAGTCCAAAGTGCATTAAATTTGTGAAAACTGTACGACATTATTTCAGTATACAACTGTAAAGCTTACATCATGGTGCGGGTCAGTCATCAGTGGAGAGGTTTTGCTTTCTTTAGGTCCATGGATCGACCTAATTCTCACTTAATTAACTACTAATTTGGATTTCAAAACAAAGAAAATGGAATAGAAAGCTAACGACCAAAGCTACCCTTTGGTGCCCACTTGTGCAAATTCTATTTCCGAGCATGCTTCTATGCCAAACAGATTAAACCTGATTGTGCTGGGCTGGGCTCAGCAATTGAATCACAGTAGCCGAAACCACCAGGATTGCCAAAGATACCAACATCTCCAACCTTCCTTCAGGACTGCTCAACTTCGAATACAAATTAGGGCCAAGAGAGAAAGTAAGATGCTAGAATCAACAATTGAAAAGCAGTAGTCAGATCAGATCACAGTGCTTTAAAAGTTTTTTTTTTTTGGTTGGAGGGGCAAGCCCCTACTGATTATAATAAATTAAAGGGGGTTACAGTGCTTTAAAAGTAGGGATACTTGCAATTTGATATCCAATATATATTCCTGAGTATTGCATAAACAGTAACGTTTGGACATGCTGCGTATAAGCAAAGACTTACTTTTATCAGAATCCAGATCTTTCTACCATGTGTGTGAGGTCCATTGTATTATTGCAGAAGGTAATATATAGTAGAAAATTCACAATTATATACACAAAATAAACAGTAAACTATGCGAATATGATTTCAAACTACTCAGTTACAGGCTCACCCAGAGGCAGAGGCATTCTTTCCGTTTCTGCTTTTTTTTCAAGTCCATAGTATTCTCAAAAGTTGTTTTCCCATAAAGAAAGGAACTCCCGTACAGAAATTCTGTGTACTATGTTCATCAGCTACTGAAATAACTGAAAAACTACTCTCATCAATTTTCATATGTCAGACTAAATCTTCTGATGTCTTTGTATTCTAGATATCTTCAAAAACTCCCCGATAAAAGGACTGCCACTAATTAGGAATATGAAACAGTCTTTCATCCTGACTTTGTGTGTCCATCTATCAAAGCCTGTATTTAAGCAGCGTGATACATCATACCTAACCACCACGGGTTGGGTAGAGGAGCAAAATAATGTGGATGACACCTTCAGGCTAATTAGAAACTAATCCTGATAACACCAGCACTTGCAAACAGTAACTATCAGTTTATACTTCATACAATACCAAAATGCTTCATGAAGTGCTTTCTTAGAGCACCTTTGGAGCACAACTCAGTCAACATCTCTTGTGCCTCCTTTACAAATCCCTCACTTGCTAAGCCTCGAATAAGTATAGTGTAGGTCGATTCATTGGGCATGCATCCACTGGACACCATATATGCCAAAAACTCAATAGCACGGTCAGTTTCCCCTCTTTTGCAAAGAGGAGAAATAACTGCATTGTAGAGCACTGCATCGGACCTTATTGTGGCATCTTGGATGTTATCAAACATCTGAATTACCCTGTTAATTCTACCTTCTCTGGAGAGAGCAGAAGCTATTGACGAATAAATGATTGTGTTTGGGCTCATCCCTTTGTTGACCATCACATTTAACAGCTCCAGTGCTTCGTCCGTCTTGCCAGCCTTGCCAAGCCCATCAATCACTGTGCTGTAGCTAATCAGGTCGGGACTGCATCCATTCACTAGCATCTGCTTAAGAAGTTCAATGGCCTGCTCAACCAATCCCTTATTACACAAGAAATTGATGAGTGTATTGAATGTGACAGGATTTGGAGGGCAGCCTTGCTGAATCATCTGAGACATCAGGTCCTCAGCATCCACCCATCGTTCCGCGCTGCACAAACCCTTGAGCACAATAGTATAGCTTATGGTATTCGGCTTGCATCCACAGGCTGCCATACTTTTCAACAACATGACAGCTTCATCGATAAGCCCTTCTTTGCAGAAGCCATTGATCACAGTAGTGTATGTGATGACATCCGGCATGCATCCATGCTCCAGCATCTGCTCGAGTAGTTCGATCACCCGGTACACCAGCCCATTTTGGCAGAAGAAATCAACAAGTATGTTGAACGTGACATCATCAAGTGGGCAGTCCTTGTCAAACATCTCAGCCAGCAACTCCTCGGCTTCCTCCCACCGCTCGGCACTGCACAAGCCCTTCAGCACAGTGTTGTAGCAAACCACATTGGGCTTGAGCCCGTAGGAAGGCATCCTATTCAAAATCTCGTGCGCAACCTCGAGATGCCCTTCCTTGCAGATACCATCGAGGATAGTGGCGTACATCCTGATGTCGGGCGTGCACCCATGCTCCGCCATCTGCGCGAGGACCTCATGCACCCGCTCGAACAAGCCGTTCCGACACAGGTAACCGATGAGGGTGTTGAAGGTGACGATGTTGGGCGGGCAGCCCACCGTGACCATCTCCTCCATGAGGTCCTGGACACGGCCCCAGCGCTTGGCCATGCAGAGGCCCTTGAGCACGGCGTTGTAGCTCACCACGTCCGGCTCGCAGCCGAAGGACGGCAGGTCCCGCAGCAGGCGGAGGGCCTCGTCCACCGACCCTTGGTCGCAGATGGCGTTGAGGACGAGGTTGCAGTTGCCGACGTCGAGGGCGCAGCCCCTGGCGTGGAGGTCCTCGAGCACCCTGACGGCGCTCCGGAAGCCGCCGCCCCTGCAGGCGGCCTCGAGGATGACGTGGTACATGGGCGGGATGGGGGCGCAGCCGCGGCGGGGCATCTCGTCGAGCACCGCGAGCGCGTCGGCGATCCGGCCCCGCGCGCACAGGGCGCGGACGACGGGGAAGTAGGTGTAGGCGTTGGGCGGGACGGGGACCGCCGCGGCGAGGCGGCGCGCGGAGGCGAGCTGGCCCGCGCGGCAGTAGCCCGCCACCATGGCGTTGTAGGCGACGACGCCCGCGCCGCCGCCCGCCGCCGACAGCGCCCGCGCGGCCTCCACGGTGCGCCCCGCGGCGCAGAGGGAGCGGATGAGCGCGGAGAGGCGGCCGCCGCCGCCGCCGCCCTCGCCCTCGCCCCCGCCGGGCGCATCGTCGGACGTCGCGGCGGGGGCGAGGGCGACGGCGGAGGCGGAGAGCGCGGCGGACCTGGGCTTGGCGGTCCTGGGCGACTTCGACGCGGAGGGTTTGGAGACCGGGACGGTGGGCGGCGGGAGCAACGAGGTGAGCATTGGCGATTGATTAGGCTGGCAGCTGGCTCGCCAGCGACATGCGGGGGTGAGGATGCGGTGGAGACGGTAGCAAGGAGCCAAGGAGATACTAGTGGATTTCTTTCTTTTGGCTTGTCGTGGGGGTTTGGCCGTCTGCCTAGCGATCGGCATTTCTGGTTCTGCAATGTCCCTCTCTAGTCCTGCTTTCCATTTCAACAAATATTCCTCACGAAGAGAGATATTTTGGAAAGCATGTAAGGATTTTTTTTTACAACAAACGATTCCATTATCAACAGCAAGAAGCTGGTAGTAACCTTACAGAGTTCAAGGTTACATACTAAAATGCCTCATGTAGAGTATACTGATCATGAGCTGCACTAGTGTAGGTAGAAATAAAACCTAGAGGATCGGGAGGCTAGGATTCGATGAGCGTCTGCCTGGCAAGTGTATCTGCAGTCTGATTTTGGGTCCTTTGAATCCTGAAAGCATATAAGGATTGGACGCTAGATATTCATGAGTCAATTCTAAGGGAGCTCCTCTATATATCCAAAGATAAGTGTGTCGTATATGCTTTATATGTAAGCGAGCTCGGCGTCATCGACGTCCAAGTCCAAAACTTTGGCCCTCCTGCTCAAGGCAAGTGAACAACAAGCCCATCATGAGACACATCAACCTCTAGGCGAACTGAGTGCGCTACTGGTCCATCGACGATCAAAATGTGCCACACATTCTTGATTGATGCCAACGGTGACTCCACTAGGTTTTGGCATGACAAACGGTCAACCCATGGGTCGATTGGCTCGTGCCTTGGCGGTTTATTTCTCACACTGCACCAACCAAGGCATTAGGTTGCAGTGGCCTTCTCCCATGACGGGCTCGCGCTGCCTCTCCACCATTGTCTGAGCCAAATAGCTGAGCAAGAACGACGCGATTTCGTCCAGTGCTTGCTATCCCTCTCTAGCATCTTCTCTATGGGACGATGACAACCTTCGGCTTCGCTCACTTATCCTTCTCTAGCATCTTCTTTGGGTTAGACCACCATGATGCCTGTGTATCTCTGACGCCTATTCAGCACCATGTAAAGCCACATCTACACGCTGGCACCTAGTTTTTTTTATAATGTGTTGCATCAATGCTCGGAAGGGCACAGGACCCATTCTTGATTAAAATACAACTACCAAGCCAACTAGCACTTCCCTTCGGTTTCCAACGACCATGTGACTCAAGAATACTAGTATTTTATTCAACCATCTGGGTGAGCATCAAAGCATGTACATTCCTTTTTCTTGCTACCTGATTTTTGAGACCAAGTCTTGGTATGCATAAGGGCGTCCACAATGGAAATGGAAATAGACAGCCACTACCTATTTGTAATTTGACTCACTCCATGGGTCCATTTGTAAAAGTATTTTATTCATTTATTTAAGATGAGAAGCCGAGATAACGCGGTGGACAGAGTGTGCTTGTCTTGGGAGACGCAAATCGATTAGCGAGTAACTCAGCACTAGCGAGGAGTTTTTCTAGCTTTCTCTCTCATCCACGTAGATGAAAATCCTAGTCAGCTAGCTCAGAGCTGGTCCGTTGGAGCCGCCCTAATGAGGAAACCAATGCTCAATTGACGGAGAGAATATTAAAGCCTTGATTTTTTTTAGCATATTGCGGGTGCTCTAAGTGGGCTCGGCGTCACAGACATCGAAGTCCAAAACTTGACCCTCTTGTCTTGCTCAAGACTAGTGAACAAGCTCATGGTTAGACACAGCACCCCTAGGCGGACTGGGTGCGCTTATGGTACACTGACGACCAAAGCGTACTACACACTTTTTGTTGATGCATGTTCGCCAACATACCCCCTCTCATCGACGTCGTGCTTGGCAACGATGACCCATCATGTTTGACATGACAACCGATCAACCCTAGGCCCTCTACAATGTATGGCTTGAGTGATGTCAAAAAAAAAGAGAGAGAGGATTCTGGCATCACTCCTCCTATTACAACTAGTGAAGCCAGTTTCTAGCGGTGCCAGCAATATGGGGAGCGGCGCACCTACTTGCGTCGGTGCCTGCCCGATGTCTAGTTAATAAAATATATTATTTCTACGGCATCAAACCACGTGTGAGGAAGGAAGAGCCAGAGAGGACAGAGCAAGAGCCAAGAGGAAGGCGTGTGAATCTGTTTTTTATTTCTTTTTTTATTACTCTGCGGGTCCCACAAAACAATGGCATCGGTTCCGTATATACAGAATACTGCAGCTATGTAGGATTCGATGCCCTGTTCTTGACGTGACTCCCCAATTTTTTTTAGCATCACTCTACATCGTGGAGGGCCTTAGGCCGCTGGTTCAGCCTTGGAGGTTTTGTTCTCACACTACACCGACCAAGGCAGTGGTCTTCTTCTTTGATGGGCTCGTGCTGCCTCTCCACCACTGTCTGAACCAAGTAGCTAAGCAAGAACGCAACAATCTTGTCGAGTGCTTGGCTGCTTGCTATCCTTGCAGCTTTGCACCCTGCTAGCCTCTAGGCATCTTCTCTAAGGGGCAACAACAACCTTCACCACCAGAGTTGTCTACACTATGCTCAAGCAAACTATCTATGGCGTGTCTCTCTCCTTTACGAATTGGGACAACTATGCACTGATCAAAGTTTGGATTGTTTATATGGGTCTTGCACCATGGCAACACCAGGACTAGGAGTTTCTTTCACTACCATGGGGCGTTTGGCACTTTTATGTATTTTTTTACCTGAAAAATCATTAACGGAGGTGGGCAAGTAATAAAAGCCGCCTCCGTTAATAGTTTAATAGAGGCGGACGGCTTTATGCACCCGCCTCGGTTAATAACTTAACGGAAGCGGGCGAGTAAGGGTGCCCGCCTCGGTTAATCTATTAA
>JAHUYU010000453.1:0-20762 GCA_030439765.1 Tripidium arundinaceum | reverse complement strand
TGTAAAAATGTCATATGCTGCTTGTTAACATGTTGAGCTTTGTCAAATTGTTGCGACCCGTGTGAGATTCTTGTCATGCACCCATGATCAAGATTCACGTACACTCTAGAAATAATATGCAGACTCTTATACTGAGAGTTACGCAAAAATATGTCATTCGTCTACCAAATAAAAATACTCCATCCACATGTCATGACTCTCTCTTCAAAGTTATTCTTTGCCAAAAAAGAAATATGGGCTATAAAAAAATCCATGCTAAAAGAGCATGAGAGAAAAAAAATTCGTGATAAAAAGGATGAGAAAAGAAAAAAAAGAAAGATAGACTATATTTTCAAAACAAAAGCAAAGAGAGAGAGCCATGCAAAAAGGAGTTGAAATTTAAAAAGATTTTAAATTCCACACACTTGCACTTCTTAATCAAAGTGTATGACTTGCATCTTCTTGGATTCGATTTTTGACTTAGCAATATTATGTGATGCAAGCATGCCTCTCTGTTCATCCCTACCTAAAACCCCACAAAAGCTTATTAGAAGTAGGATGAAAAAAAGAAGGCAACATCAAAAAGTCTTTGGTAAGGATCATACACATTGAGCGATCGAGTGAATCATTTGAGGAATTTACTTTTATTTGCAAAACTTTCAAAACCTCCAGAAAGAAAGTTGATCAAAGAATGAATGACTAGTGGTTCTGTAAAACCGTTCTATCTTACAACCGCCCAAGACTTGAAAAAGCAAAAAGGCCCATAGGTAACAAGGAAAAAGGGTGGATAAAATGCCAACTTATTCAAATCAATGAAGAATACTTTGTTATAGACATGGTACTTTTGAAATGTAACCGGCATTGTAGCAACTCCTGATCAACAACCAATAACTTAGCTTTTGCTCGGGACGAGCAAAGGTTAAGCTTGGGGGATCTTGTTGGCGGTCCTTATCGACCAAAATCGACTGCCAAATAAGAGACAAAAAGAGGAGAACTAGCATAACTTACACACATATGTCATTTATATTAACACATTTCCACATGTATTGGAGAATCAATGTTTTGCAGGACATATATCTGGAATACGTGGAAAATATGATCAAAGTGCACAAACAGAGAAGGCATAAAGCAGATCCTGAGCAAGCAAAGAACCAAAAGCCTACTTACCTGACCAATCTGGGCTCAAAGCGCACATGGGTATGCTCCAGGCCCAGCCAGAGGCCCACCAGGCGAAGGTGGTGGCGAGGCAGGCCAGCCAGGGGGCGGGCGCACCAGGGGTGTGGCCGCACCCCCCCTTGCCGCCTCTCGGGCCCACCCTTCACGTGGCGGTGCCATTACTCCAGGGGAGGACGGTGCAGTGGGGATCTCCCGGAATATTCCTCCACAACCACCTCTAGGAGTAGTATAAGAGGAGGGGTAGAGCCCCCTCACAAGGACACACCACTCTTGGAGCTACACCTCACACTAGCCTCTCTACTCTTGTACTTTTACTTTTTAGTAGTATTTGGAGCTAGGCAAGACTCTTGTGGAGATCTTGAGCATCTTAGAGCTATTTGGTATGAATAAGATCAAGATCTACCTTATGTTCTTGCTCTCCTTTTATCAAAGTAACTATGCTATAGAATTAGAGCAAAGTTCTTATGTGATATTAGCGTATGGAACTTTATGCTTAATTATCATACAACTTATATGGCTAGAATAAGAACTAAGTTGAGGTGGCGGTTCGTCGTGCCTTCGGGTTTGCCCAAGTTCTATGCTTGTCGATCTATAGGGTCGGAGTCCCGGGGAAATTTGGGTAGTTTCCCTATACACGGGCGTGGTGCTCGGGTATACGGGGACCTTCGGATATGATGGTGCTCCACGGTTGAGGGGTAGGCGGCAGGTGGTGACAGCCATGTTCGTCCCTTATAACCCCCACATTTGGGTATTCGTGTAGGAGTTGGTAAATTACCTCATGATGTTGCTGGCAGACCAGTACTCGGAGGTCTCCCCGTCCATCGGTATGCTTAGAGCTTAGACTTAGCCATATAAGTTGTATGATAATTAAGCATAAAGTTCCATACGCTAATATCACATAAGAACTTTGCTCTAATTCTATAGCATAGTTACTTTGATAAAAGGAGAGCAAGAACATAAGGTAGATCTTGATCTTATTCATACCAAATAGCTCTAAGATGCTCAAGATCTCCACAAGAGTCTTGCCTAGCTCCAAATACTACTAAAAAGTAAAAGTACAAGAGTAGAGAGGCTAGTGTGAGGTGTAGCTCCAAGAGTGGTGTGTCCTTGTGAGGGGGCTCTACCCCTCCTCTTATACTACTCCTAGAGGTGGTTGTGGAGGAATATTCCGGGAGATCCCCACTGCACCGTCCTCCCCTGGAGTAATGGCACCGCCACGTGAAGGGTGGGCCCGAGAGGCGGCAAGGGGGGGTGCGGCCACACCCCTGGTGCGCCCGCCCCCTGGCTGGCCTGCCTCGCCACCACCTTCGCCTGGTGGGCCTCTGGCTGGGCCTGGAGCATACCCATGTGCGCTTTGAGCCCAGATTGGTCAGGTAAGTAGGCTTTTGGTTCTTTGCTTGCTCAGGATCTGCTTTATGCCTTCTCTGTTTGTGCACTTTGATCATATTTTCCACGTATTCCAGATATATGTCCTGCAAAACATTGATTCTCCAATACATGTGGAAATGTGTTAATATAAATGACATATGTGTGTAAGTTATGCTAGTTCTCCTCTTTTTGTCTCTTATTTGGCAGTCGATTTTGGTCGATAAGGACCGCCAACAAGATCCCCCAAGCTTAACCTTTGCTCGTCCCGAGCAAAAGCTAAGTTATTGGTTGTTGATCAGGAGTTGCTACAATGCCGGTTACATTTCAAAAGTACCATGTCTATAACAAAGTATTCTTCATTGATTTGAATAAGTTGGCATTTTATCCACCCTTTTTCCTTGTTACCTATGGGCCTTTTTGCTTTTTCAAGTCTTGGGCGGTTGTAAGATAGAACGGTTTTACAGAACCACTAGTCATTCATTCTTTGATCAACTTTCTTTCTGGAGGTTTTGAAAGTTTTGCAAATAAAAGTAAATTCCTCAAATGATTCACTCGATCGCTCAATGTGTATGATCCTTACCAAAGACTTTTTGATGTTGCCTTCTTTTTTTCATCCTACTTCTAATAAGCTTTTGTGGGGTTTTAGGTAGGGATGAACAGAGAGGCATGCTTGCATCACATAATATTGCTAAGTCAAAAATCGAATCCAAGAAGATGCAAGTCATACACTTTGATTAAGAAGTGCAAGTGTGTGGAATTTAAAATCTTTTTAAATTTCAACTCCTTTTTGCATGGCTCTCTCTCTTTGCTTTTGTTTTGAAAATATAGTCTATCTTTCTTTTTTTTTCTTTTCTCATCCTTTTTATCACGAATTTTTTTTCTCTCATGCTCTTTTAGCATGGATTTTTTTATAGCCCATATTTCTTTTTTGGCAAAGAATAACTTTGAAGAGAGAGTCATGCAAAAAGGAGTTGAAATTTAAAAAGATTTTAAATTCCACACACTTGCACTTCTTAATCAAAGTGTATGACTTGCATCTTCTTGGATTCGATTTTTGACTTAGCAATATTATGTGATGCAAGCATGCCTCTCTGTTCATCCCTACCTAAAACCCCACAAAAGCTTATTAGAAGTAGGATGAAAAAAAGAAGGCAACATCAAAAAGTCTTTGGTAAGGATCATACACATTGAGCGATCGAGTGAATCATTTGAGGAATTTACTTTTATTTGCAAAACTTTCAAAACCTCCAGAAAGAAAGTTGATCAAAGAATGAATGACTAGTGGTTCTGTAAAACCGTTCTATCTTACAACCGCCCAAGACTTGAAAAAGCAAAAAGGCCCATAGGTAACAAGGAAAAAGGGTGGATAAAATGCCAACTTATTCAAATCAATGAAGAATACTTTGTTATAGACATGGTACTTTTGAAATGTAACCGGCATTGTAGCAACTCCTGATCAACAACCAATAACTTAGCTTTTGCTCGGGACGAGCAAAGGTTAAGCTTGGGGGATCTTGTTGGCGGTCCTTATCGACCAAAATCGACTGCCAAATAAGAGACAAAAAGAGGAGAACTAGCATAACTTACACACATTATGTCATTTATATTAACACATTTCCACATGTATTGGAGAATCAATGTTTTGCAGGACATATATCTGGAATACGTGGAAAATATGATCAAAGTGCACAAACAGAGAAGGCATAAAGCAGATCCTGAGCAAGCAAAGAACCAAAAGCCTACTTACCTGACCAATCTGGGCTCAAAGCGCACATGGGTATGCTCCAGGCCCAGCCAGAGGCCCACCAGGCGAAGGTGGTGGCGAGGCAGGCCAGCCAGGGGGCGGGCGCACCAGGGGTGTGGCCGCACCCCCCCTTGCCGCCTCTCGGGCCCACCCTTCACGTGGCGGTGCCATTACTCCAGGGGAGGACGGTGCAGTGGGGATCTCCCGGAATATTCCTCCACAACCACCTCTAGGAGTAGTATAAGAGGAGGGGTAGAGCCCCCTCACAAGGACACACCACTCTTGGAGCTACACCTCACACTAGCCTCTCTACTCTTGTACTTTTACTTTTTAGTAGTATTTGGAGCTAGGCAAGACTCTTGTGGAGATCTTGAGCATCTTAGAGCTATTTGGTATGAATAAGATCAAGATCTACCTTATGTTCTTGCTCTCCTTTTATCAAAGTAACTATGCTATAGAATTAGAGCAAAGTTCTTATGTGATATTAGCGTATGGAACTTTATGCTTAATTATCATACAACTTATATGGCTAAGTCTAAGCTCTAAGCATACCGATGGACGGGGAGACCTCCGAGTACTGGTCTGCCAGCAACATCATGAGGTAATTTACCAACTCCTACACGAATACCCAA
Source organism: Tripidium arundinaceum (assembly GCA_030439765.1). NCBI lineage: Eukaryota > Viridiplantae > Streptophyta > Magnoliopsida > Poales > Poaceae > Tripidium > Tripidium arundinaceum. The sequence goes on along the minus strand of JAHUYU010000453.1, from coordinate 15,863 downwards.
ATGTGGGGGTTATAAGGGACGAACATGGCTGTCACCACCTGCCGCCTACCCCTCAACCGTGGAGCACCATCATATCCGAAGGTCCCCGTATACCCGAGCACCACGCCCGTGTATAGGGAAACTACCCAAATTTCCCCGGGACTCCGACCCTATAGATCGACAAGCATAGAACTTGGGCAAACCCGAAGGCACGACGAACCGCCACCTCAACTTAGTTCTTATTCTAGCCATATAAGTTGTATGATAATTAAGCATAAAGTTCCATACGCTAATATCACATAAGAACTTTGCTCTAATTCTATAGCATAGTTACTTTGATAAAAGGAGAGCAAGAACATAAGGTAGATCTTGATCTTATTCATACCAAATAGCTCTAAGATGCTCAAGATCTCCACAAGAGTCTTGCCTAGCTCCAAATACTACTAAAAAGTAAAAGTACAAGAGTAGAGAGGCTAGTGTGAGGTGTAGCTCCAAGAGTGGTGTGTCCTTGTGAGGGGGCTCTACCCCTCCTCTTATACTACTCCTAGAGGTGGTTGTGGAGGAATATTCCGGGAGATCCCACTGCACCGTCCTCCCCTGGAGTAATGGCACCGCCACGTGAAGGGTGGGCCCGAGAGGCGGCAAGGGGGGGTGCGGCCACACCCCTGGTGCGCCCGCCCCCTGGCTGGCCTGCCTCGCCACCACCTTCGCCTGGTGGGCCTCTGGCTGGGCCTGGAGCATACCCATGTGCGCTTTGAGCCCAGATTGGTCAGGTAAGTAGGCTTTTGGTTCTTTGCTTGCTCAGGATCTGCTTTATGCCTCTCTGTTCATCCCTACCTAAAACCCCACAAAAGCTTATTAGAAGTAGGATGAAAAAAAGAAGGCAACATCAAAAAGTCTTTGGTAAGGATCATACACATTGAGCGATCGAGTGAATCATTTGAGGAATTTACTTTTATTTGCAAAACTTTCAAAACCTCCAGAAAGAAAGTTGATCAAAGAATGAATGACTAGTGGTTCTGTAAAAACCGTTCTATCTTACAACCGCCCAAGACTTGAAAAAGCAAAAAGGCCCATAGGTAACAAGGAAAAAGGGTGGATAAAATGCCAACTTATTCAAATCAATGAAGAATACTTTGTTATAGACATGGTACTTTTGAAATGTAACCGGCATTGTAGCAACTCCTGATCAACAACCAATAACTTAGCTTTTGCTCGGGACGAGCAAAGGTTAAGCTTGGGGGATCTTGTTGGCGGTCCTTATCGACCAAAATCGACTGCCAAATAAGAGACAAAAAGAGGAGAACTAGCATAACTTACACACATATGTCATTTATATTAACACATTTCCACATGTATTGGAGAATCAATGTTTTGCAGGACATATATCTGGAATACGTGGAAAATATGATCAAAGTGCACAAACAGAGAAGGCATAAAGCAGATCCTGAGCAAGCAAAGAACCAAAAGCCTACTTACCTGACCAATCTGGGCTCAAAGCGCACATGGGTATGCTCCAGGCCCAGCCAGAGGCCCACCAGGCGAAGGTGGTGGCGAGGCAGGCCAGCCAGGGGGCGGGCGCACCAGGGGTGTGGCCGCACCCCCCCTTGCCGCCTCTCGGGCCCACCCTTCACGTGGCGGTGCCATTACTCCAGGGGAGGACGGTGCAGTGGGGATCTCCCGGAATATTCCTCCACAACCACCTCTAGGAGTAGTATAAGAGGAGGGGTAGAGCCCCCTCACAAGGACACACCACTCTTGGAGCTACACCTCACACTAGCCTCTCTACTCTTGTACTTTTACTTTTTAGTAGTATTTGGAGCTAGGCAAGACTCTTGTGGAGATCTTGAGCATCTTAGAGCTATTTGGTATGAATAAGATCAAGATCTACCTTATGTTCTTGCTCTCCTTTTATCAAAGTAACTATGCTATAGAATTAGAGCAAAGTTCTTATGTGATATTAGCGTATGGAACTTTATGCTTAATTATCATACAACTTATATGGCTAGAATAAGAACTAAGTTGAGGTGGCGGTTCGTCGTGCCTTCGGGTTTGCCCAAGTTCTATGCTTGTCGATCTATAGGGTCGGAGTCCCGGGGAAATTTGGGTAGTTTCCCTATACACGGGCGTGGTGCTCGGGTATACGGGGACCTTCGGATATGATGGTGCTCCACGGTTGAGGGGTAGGCGGCAGGTGGTGACAGCCATGTTCGTCCCTTATAACCCCCACATTTGGGTATTCGTGTAGGAGTTGGTAAATTACCTCATGATGTTGCTGGCAGACCAGTACTCGGAGGTCTCCCCGTCCATCGGTATGCTTAGAGCTTAGACTTAGCCATATAAGTTGTATGATAATTAAGCATAAAGTTCCATACGCTAATATCACATAAGAACTTTGCTCTAATTCTATAGCATAGTTACTTTGATAAAAGGAGAGCAAGAACATAAGGTAGATCTTGATCTTATTCATACCAAATAGCTCTAAGATGCTCAAGATCTCCACAAGAGTCTTGCCTAGCTCCAAATACTACTAAAAAGTAAAAGTACAAGAGTAGAGAGGCTAGTGTGAGGTGTAGCTCCAAGAGTGGTGTGTCCTTGTGAGGGGGCTCTACCCCTCCTCTTATACTACTCCTAGAGGTGGTTGTGGAGGAATATTCCGGGAGATCCCCACTGCACCGTCCTCCCCTGGAGTAATGGCACCGCCACGTGAAGGGTGGGCCCGAGAGGCGGCAAGGGGGGGTGCGGCCACACCCCTGGTGCGCCCGCCCCCTGGCTGGCCTGCCTCGCCACCACCTTCGCCTGGTGGGCCTCTGGCTGGGCCTGGAGCATACCCATGTGCGCTTTGAGCCCAGATTGGTCAGGTAAGTAGGCTTTTGGTTCTTTGCTTGCTCAGGATCTGCTTTATGCCTTCTCTGTTTGTGCACTTTGATCATATTTTCCACGTATTCCAGATATATGTCCTGCAAAACATTGATTCTCCAATACATGTGGAAATGTGTTAATATAAATGACATATGTGTGTAAGTTATGCTAGTTCTCCTCTTTTTGTCTCTTATTTGGCAGTCGATTTTGGTCGATAAGGACCGCCAACAAGATCCCCCAAGCTTAACCTTTGCTCGTCCCGAGCAAAAGCTAAGTTATTGGTTGTTGATCAGGAGTTGCTACAATGCCGGTTACATTTCAAAAGTACCATGTCTATAACAAAGTATTCTTCATTGATTTGAATAAGTTGGCATTTTATCCACCCTTTTTCCTTGTTACCTATGGGCCTTTTTGCTTTTTCAAGTCTTGGGCGGTTGTAAGATAGAACGGTTTTACAGAACCACTAGTCATTCATTCTTTGATCAACTTTCTTTCTGGAGGTTTTGAAAGTTTTGCAAATAAAAGTAAATTCCTCAAATGATTCACTCGATCGCTCAATGTGTATGATCCTTACCAAAGACTTTTTGATGTTGCCTTCTTTTTTTCATCCTACTTCTAATAAGCTTTTGTGGGGTTTTAGGTAGGGATGAACAGAGAGGCATGCTTGCATCACATAATATTGCTAAGTCAAAAATCGAATCCAAGAAGATGCAAGTCATACACTTTGATTAAGAAGTGCAAGTGTGTGGAATTTAAAATCTTTTTAAATTTCAACTCCTTTTTGCATGACTCTCTCTTCAAAGTTATTCTTTGCCAAAAAAGAAATATGGGCTATAAAAAAATCCATGCTAAAAGAGCATGAGAGAAAAAAAATTCGTGATAAAAAGGATGAGAAAAGAAAAAAAAGAAAGATAGACTATATTTTCAAAACAAAAGCAAAGAGAGAGAGCCATGCAAAAAGGAGTTGAAATTTAAAAAGATTTTAAATTCCACACACTTGCACTTCTTAATCAAAGTGTATGACTTGCATCTTCTTGGATTCGATTTTTGACTTAGCAATATTATGTGATGCAAGCATGCCTCTCTGTTCATCCCTACCTAAAACCCCACAAAAGCTTATTAGAAGTAGGATGAAAAAAAAGAAGGCAACATCAAAAAGTCTTTGGTAAGGATCATACACATTGAGCGATCGAGTGAATCATTTGAGGAATTTACTTTTATTTGCAAAACTTTCAAAACCTCCAGAAAGAAAGTTGATCAAAGAATGAATGACTAGTGGTTCTGTAAAACCGTTCTATCTTACAACCGCCCAAGACTTGAAAAAGCAAAAAGGCCCATAGGTAACAAGGAAAAAGGGTGGATAAAATGCCAACTTATTCAAATCAATGAAGAATACTTTGTTATAGACATGGTACTTTTGAAATGTAACCGGCATTGTAGCAACTCCTGATCAACAACCAATAACTTAGCTTTTGCTCGGGACGAGCAAAGGTTAAGCTTGGGGGATCTTGTTGGCGGTCCTTATCGACCAAAATCGACTGCCAAATAAGAGACAAAAAGAGGAGAACTAGCATAACTTACACACATATGTCATTTATATTAACACATTTCCACATGTATTGGAGAATCAATGTTTTGCAGGACATATATCTGGAATACGTGGAAAATATGATCAAAGTGCACAAACAGAGAAGGCATAAAGCAGATCCTGAGCAAGCAAAGAACCAAAAGCCTACTTACCTGACCAATCTGGGCTCAAAGCGCACATGGGTATGCTCCAGGCCCAGCCAGAGGCCCACCAGGCGAAGGTGGTGGCGAGGCAGGCCAGCCAGGGGGCGGGCGCACCAGGGGTGTGGCCGCACCCCCCCTTGCCGCCTCTCGGGCCCACCCTTCACGTGGCGGTGCCATTACTCCAGGGGAGGACGGTGCAGTGGGGATCTCCCGGAATATTCCTCCACAACCACCTCTAGGAGTAGTATAAGAGGAGGGGTAGAGCCCCCTCACAAGGACACACCACTCTTGGAGCTACACCTCACACTAGCCTCTCTACTCTTGTACTTTTACTTTTTAGTAGTATTTGGAGCTAGGCAAGACTCTTGTGGAGATCTTGAGCATCTTAGAGCTATTTGGTATGAATAAGATCAAGATCTACCTTATGTTCTTGCTCTCCTTTTATCAAAGTAACTATGCTATAGAATTAGAGCAAAGTTCTTATGTGATATTAGCGTATGGAACTTTATGCTTAATTATCATACAACTTATATGGCTAAGTCTAAGCTCTAAGCATACCGATGGACGGGGAGACCTCCGAGTACTGGTCTGCCAGCAACATCATGAGGTAATTTACCAACTCCTACACGAATACCCAAATGTGGGGGTTATAAGGGACGAACATGGCTGTCACCACCTGCCGCCTACCCCTCAACCGTGGAGCACCATCATATCCGAAGGTCCCCGTATACCCGAGCACCACGCCCGTGTATAGGGAAACTACCCAAATTTCCCCGGGACTCCGACCCTATAGATCGACAAGCATAGAACTTGGGCAAACCCGAAGGCACGACGAACCGCCACCTCAACTTAGTTCTTATTCTAGCCATATAAGTTGTATGATAATTAAGCATAAAGTTCCATACGCTAATATCACATAAGAACTTTGCTCTAATTCTATAGCATAGTTACTTTGATAAAAGGAGAGCAAGAACATAAGGTAGATCTTGATCTTATTCATACCAAATAGCTCTAAGATGCTCAAGATCTCCACAAGAGTCTTGCCTAGCTCCAAATACTACTAAAAAGTAAAAGTACAAGAGTAGAGAGGCTAGTGTGAGGTGTAGCTCCAAGAGTGGTGTGTCCTTGTGAGGGGGCTCTACCCCTCCTCTTATACTACTCCTAGAGGTGGTTGTGGAGGAATATTCCGGGAGATCCCCACTGCACCGTCCTCCCCTGGAGTAATGGCACCGCCACGTGAAGGGTGGGCCCGAGAGGCGGCAAGGGGGGGTGCGGCCACACCCCTGGTGCGCCCGCCCCCTGGCTGGCCTGCCTCGCCACCACCTTCGCCTGGTGGGCCTCTGGCTGGGCCTGGAGCATACCCATGTGCGCTTTGAGCCCAGATTGGTCAGGTAAGTAGGCTTTTGGTTCTTTGCTTGCTCAGGATCTGCTTTATGCCTTCTCTGTTTGTGCACTTTGATCATATTTTCCACGTATTCCAGATATATGTCCTGCAAAACATTGATTCTCCAATACATGTGGAAATGTGTTAATATAAATGACATATGTGTGTAAGTTATGCTAGTTCTCCTCTTTTTGTCTCTTATTTGGCAGTCGATTTTGGTCGATAAGGACCGCCAACAAGATCCCCCAAGCTTAACCTTTGCTCGTCCCGAGCAAAAGCTAAGTTATTGGTTGTTGATCAGGAGTTGCTACAATGCCGGTTACATTTCAAAAGTACCATGTCTATAACAAAGTATTCTTCATTGATTTGAATAAGTTGGCATTTTATCCACCCTTTTTCCTTGTTACCTATGGGCCTTTTTGCTTTTTCAAGTCTTGGGCGGTTGTAAGATAGAACGGTTTTACAGAACCACTAGTCATTCATTCTTTGATCAACTTTCTTTCTGGAGGTTTTGAAAGTTTTGCAAATAAAAGTAAATTCCTCAAATGATTCACTCGATCGCTCAATGTGTATGATCCTTACCAAAGACTTTTTGATGTTGCCTTCTTTTTTTCATCCTACTTCTAATAAGCTTTTGTGGGGTTTTAGGTAGGGATGAACAGAGAGGCATGCTTGCATCACATAATATTGCTAAGTCAAAAATCGAATCCAAGAAGATGCAAGTCATACACTTTGATTAAGAAGTGCAAGTGTGTGGAATTTAAAATCTTTTTAAATTTCAACTCCTTTTTGCATGGCTCTCTCTCTTTGCTTTTGTTTTGAAAATATAGTCTATCTTTCTTTTTTTTCTTTTCTCATCCTTTTTATCACGAATTTTTTTTCTCTCATGCTCTTTTAGCATGGATTTTTTTATAGCCCATATTTCTTTTTTGGCAAAGAATAACTTTGAAGAGAGAGTCATGACATGTGGATGGAGTATTTTTATTTGGTAGACGAATGACATATTTTTGCGTAACTCTCAGTATAAGAGTCTGCATATTATTTCTAGAGTGTACGTGAATCTTGATCATGGGTGCATGACAAGAATCTCACACGGGTCGCAACAATTTGACAAAGCTCAACATGTTAACAAGCAGCATATGACTAAGGTTTTTGTAGTGTAAAATGTCATATGATTTTGGTAGGATATATCATCATTGAGGAACTTTTCATTTTAGCATTTTGAGAATAAAACTCCGAATGTCAAGTTTATCTTAGAACAAATTCATAGGAAATTTCATTATACCATATCATAACTCGCAACAACTTAGATAAGAATCGTGCATCTGCTCTCTAGGGTATATAAAGAGAGGTAGGGGTACTCCCCTTGTAACAATTCATACAACACAATCCAACACAAGCCAAACCACCATACAAGACGTAAGGTATTACGCTATTCAATGGCCTGAACCTATCTAAATCGCTGTCTCGCATTAACCATCGAGTTTAAGTTTACGTCGAAGCCCACCAATCCTCACTCCGAGTAACCCTGTAGCAAGGTTGCCGGTCATCAAACACCGACAGCTAGTGCATTAGGTAGGGGCTTTCGGTGAAAAAAAGCTCGAAAGCTCGATGGACATCAAGACTGAAACTGCATTCACGGTGGGATCGACTTTCATCTTCGGTTCCTGGGTCTGCATGGCAGACGACTCCAACATACTCCATCATCTCCTCGTGAAGACTACCATGAATCAAGCTTCTCCAGGTGTTTGTCAAAATGCACTGGAGGATCTCATTGAGAATTTCGATGAATTTTCAATTTCTAGTCCGACCCAGACGAGGGAAACAACTCAAACCGCTCGAGTCCAACTCGAGCACGACTAAGTTTTTTGAGTCGGCTCCCAAGCCTTCGGACAACTGCGGTCCAAGCCCAGTTTGACTATCGCTTGGACTCAAGAATACTGCCTCTGTTTACCAGATGACAGTCTCAAGACTTATACCATCTACCCCCCTCCACAGAGGAGGAGGAAGAGGAAGAAGAAGTCCCACTGACAGGTGCTCAACGAGGACTGGTCCTTACTGCCATGTCAGAAGGAAAGGTCATACACTGGCCAGGTGTCCATCTACTCAGGAACTCTTTTGATTCTTCCTGCTTAGTCGCCACCATGGGGCTATTGCCATATCAAGATAGATCCGCCCTCACCGACATAGTGGAGGCAACAACCACCGAGCCCTGCACCACCAACAGCATGGTAGCTGTGATCACAGCCGGGAGGTTTTCCTCTCGATCTCAGACATTGCTGAAGATGAAGAGGAAGAAAGTGACATCTCCAGCGATAAGAATAGTGTTGTTGGAGAGACAGACGCCCAGAGGGCTAGTCGACAGCGCAAGAATAGGCAACGTGTGCAACAACGTATCCGTGCCCAACATCGCCATGAAGCATGTGAGCAACACGAAGCCGAACGACAGCGCCGCCACGAGAACAGAGATTTGGACATCCACCACTGTCGCCGCGATGTACGCTGCAAAGCTCTGGGCACCTCCACTGCACGCAACCTCAAATCCGACTTCCAGGAAGTCGGAGCGCACAAGGTCTACAATACCCCTGAAGCTAATATCATGTTCATAGCAGATGCACTATGTCATGAAGAAAACCTTACCCCCTAGCTCGAGCGTTACAAAGTCATGCTGGAAACTACAGCGGTGATGCTTCGGGGACGACAAACATTATCGCATGCAGCATCTACCCGATCGCAGCATGCTTCTAGCAGAGGACCCAATACCGAAAGACCAATGAACGACCACCAAAACAGGGGAGGCTCAAGCCACCATCAAGGCAGTCAACAAGAAGGCGATTTGCGATGTCCTCCGCATCTGTGATCTTCACGAACGATTAAATGCCAAATGCCTAGATCCCAACTACGCAGAGTCTTCCCTCAAGAATGACGAACCAGTGGAGGGCTTCCCCTGCTTTTCTAGAAGACTAAACGCTCTCATGTACCCACAGAAGTTCAAGCCCATCAACATCGACAAGTACGATGACAAGAAGGACACGAATCAGTGGATTCGATGCTACTTGGCCGCCATCAGCCTCGTAGGAGGAAACAACAACGTTAAAGCCATATACTTCCCATGGTACTTGAAGATACTCCACTGACTTGGCTCGAACAACTTCCAAAAGGATCCATCGACAGCTAGCTCACGCTCTCCAAGAGGTTCAGGACTTCCAAAGTGCGTGGCCTTGTCCAGCCAATCGTCATGATCTCCAAAATTGCAAGCAGAAAGATGATGAAAGCATATGTCATTACTACAAGCGCTTCGCTGAAATTCACTCTACCCTGGTGGTGTCTCTGATAGAGACGTTATCAACTACTTCGGTGATGGCCTCAGGGAAAAATTCCATTAACAAGACTTCATCAGAAACAAGCCAAAGACAATAATCGGCTGCCTTATGTTTTTTGGTCCGATGCTCTAAATGCCTTCCTCTTTGGTCACGGACCGATGACTATCACCCTAGCCAATATAGTCATGCTTACTGGCCTCAACATCGCAGGACCACTCACTCCTTATGATCTGCTTAGTAAGGGGTCACATCAACTCTAGACCAAAGATTGCAGTGGATGGTCCGGCTATATTTCTAAACACATGAAAACCGGATCAGTCGATGACAGAGAACATGCAGCCTTCTTGAATATGTGGTTGGAGAAGTTTTTCTTTTATGGATCATCTCTTGGGCCGACTGCTAATCTTCAGTATTTGGTAGAGCATTTAGCTGGTGGCAGTGAGGTCCTACTCGGGAAATATCTACTTGGATCGGCTTATTCATTGCTGCATCAAGTTTCAGTAAAGTTGCTGAAAGGTGAGCCAATCGGTACAATAACAGGTCCTTGGTGGTTGATCCAACTATGGTTAAATCTATGTACTCATCGGGCAATGGGCAACATCATTAGAGACAGGAGCTTCCCTTCTTCTAAATTCGCAGAAGGTGAAAAAGAAAAGACCAGCTGATGCATGTCAATCGGCGAAGCAGCATCGGCTATTACTTGGCCCCCAACCACTCCAGCCGATACAGCTTGAATCTTTAAGAGCCTGTACAATGGATTCAGAAAGGAAGCCACCGTTTGGTTTGCTTATGATAAAATGGATGAATTCGAGTTCCCATTAAAATTCAGATTCTCAAATGCTTGCACCGACGGAGCACCAATCTTTGAGAGTATCATCAAACTTGGAGTGCTCCCAGTCGATTTCTGCCATGGCCCAACCATCGTATGAGTTTTACTATCCATCAGTTGCCCTCACCAGCTAGGACTTGGACAACTGCCGATCAAGCTATACTTTGCCGATAAAGTGACGGCAGGAGAAAATATAAAGAGTGGTCTGGATTTAACAAGGTACATCAGCTTGAATCGGCATTCTCTCCAACTACCCTGACAGATTGGAACAACGGCTTATTCAGCTCAAGCTTATTCAACCAGTGGTGGCCAGAGTGGCATACACATCTTTTCTGTCAATCTGCCAAGACATACTGCCAGAAGCTAGATGCCAACTTTGATTCTGACAATGAGGTAAGAAACTTTAAATAGCCGATTCATGATCAATCCTTCAAAACAATATCTAACTGAACTCCCTGTAGGATCCTGATGTTGAACCGCCCACAGTGGGTAGGAATAACCAGCTGATATGGTACACGGTATGGTTGCCTTTTCCTCGCATAGGAGCCGATGCACCCACCTTGGCTGTTCTAATGAAAGGACCAGCACTAGCACCAGAGCCCAAAAAACATAAGGCAGCCGATTATTGTCTTTGGCTTGTTTCTGATGAAGTCTTGTTAATGGAATTTTTCCCTGAGGCCATCACCGAAGTAGTTGATAACGTCTCTATCAGAGACACCACCAGGGTAGAGTGAATTTCAGCGAAGCGCTTGTAGTAATGACATATGCTTTCATCATCTTTCTGCTTGCAATTTTGGAGATCATGACGATTGGCTGGACAAGGCCACGCACTTTGGAAGTCCTGAACCTCTTGGAGAGCGTGAGCTAGCTGTCGATGGATCCTTTTGGAAGTTGTTCGAGCCAAGTCAGTGGAGTATCTTCAAGTACCATGGGAAGTATATGGCTTTAACGTTGTTGTTTCCTCCTACGAGGCTGATGGCGGCCAAGTAGCATCGAATCCACTGATTCGTGTCCTTCTTGTCATCGTACTTGTCGATGTTGATGGGCTTGAACTTCTGTGGGTACATGAGAGCGTTTAGTCTTCTAGAAAAGCAGGGGAAGCCCTCCACTGGTTCGTCATTCTTGAGGGAAGACTCTGCGTAGTTGGGATCTAGGCATTTGGCATTTAATCGTTCGTGAAGATCACAGATGCGGAGGACATCGCAAATCGCCTTCTTGTTGACTGCCTTGATGGTGGCTTGAGCCTCCCCTGTTTTGGTGGTCGTTCATTGGTCTTTCGGTATTGGGTCCTCTGCTAGAAGCATGCTGCGATCGGGTAGATGCTGCATGCGATAATGTTTGTCGTCCCCGAAGCATCACCGCTGTAGTTTCCAGCATGACTTTGTAACGCTCGAGCTAGGGGGTAAGGTTTTCTTCATGACATAGTGCATCTGCTATGAACATGATATTAGCTTCAGGGGTATTGTAGACCTTGTGCGCTCCGACTTCCTGGAAGTCGGATTTGAGGTTGCGTGCAGTGGAGGTGCCCAGAGCTTTGCAGCGTACATCGCGGCGACAGTGGTGGATGTCCAAATCTCTGTTCTCGTGGCGGCGCTGTCGTTCGGCTTCGTGTTGCTCACATGCTTCATGGCGATGTTGGGCACGGATACGTTGTTGCACACGTTGCCTATTCTTGCGCTGTCGACTAGCCCTCTGGGCGTCTGTCTCTCCAACAACACTATTCTTATCGCTGGAGATGTCACTTTCTTCCTCTTCATCTTCAGCAATGTCTGAGATCGAGAGGAAAACCTCCCGGCTGTGATCACAGCTACCATGCTGTTGGTGGTGCAGGGCTCGGTGGTTGTTGCCTCCACTATGTCGGTGAGGGCGGATCTATCTTGATATGGCAATAGCCCCATGGTGGCGACTAAGCAGGAAGAATCAAAAGAGTTCCTGAGTAGATGGACACCTGGCCAGTGTATGACCTTTCCTTCTGACATGGCAGTAAGGACCAGTCCTCGTTGAGCACCTGTCAGTGGGACTTCTTCTTCCTCTTCCTCCTCTGTGGAGGGGGGTAGATGGTATAAGTCTTGAGACTGTCATCTGGTAAACAGAGGCAGTATTCTTGAGTCCAAGCGATAGTCAAACTGGGCTTGGACCGCAGTTGTCCGAAGGCTTGGGAGCCGACTCAAAAAACTTAGTCGTGCTCGAGTTGGACTCGAGCGGTTTGAGTTGTTTCCTCGTCTGGGTCGGACTAGAAATTGAAAATTCATCGAAATTCTCAATGAGATCCTCCAGTGCATTTTGACAAACACCTGGAGAAGCTTGATTCATGGTAGTCTTCACGAGGAGATGATGGAGTATGTTGGAGTCGTCTGCCATGCAGACCCAGGAACCGAAGATGAAAGTCGATCCCACCGTGAATGCAGTTTCAGTCTTGATGTCCATCGAGCTTTCGAGCTTTTTTTTCACCGAAAGCCCCTACCTAATGCACTAGCTGTCGGTGTTTGATGACCGGCAACCTTGCTACAGGGTTACTCGGAGTGAGGATTGGTGGGCTTCGACGTAAACTTAAACTCGATGGTTAATGCGAGACAGCGATTTAGATAGGTTCAGGCCATTGAATAGCGTAATACCTTACGTCTTGTATGGTGGTTTGGCTTGTGTTGGATTGTGTTGTATGAATTGTTACAAGGGGAGTACCCCTACCTCTCTTTATATACCCTAGAGAGCAGATGCACGATTCTTATCTAAGTTGTTGCGAGTTATGATATGGTATAATGAAATTTCCTATGAATTTGTTCTAAGATAAACTTGACATTCGGAGTTTTATTCTCAAAATGCTAAAATGAAAAGTTCCTCAATGATGATATATCCTACCAAAATCATATGACATTTTACACTACAAAAACCTTAGTCATATGCTGCTTGTTAACATGTTGAGCTTTGTCAAATTGTTGCGACCCGTGTGAGATTCTTGTCATGCACCCATGATCAAGATTCACGTACACTCTAGAAATAATATGCAGACTCTTATACTGAGAGTTACGCAAAAATATGTCATTCGTCTACCAAATAAAAATACTCCATCCACATGTCATGACTCTCTCTTCAAAGTTATTCTTTGCCAAAAAAGAAATATGGGCTATAAAAAAATCCATGCTAAAAGAGCATGAGAGAAAAAAAATTCGTGATAAAAAGGATGAGAAAAGAAAAAAAAGAAAGATAGACTATATTTTCAAAACAAAAGCAAAGAGAGAGAGCCATGCAAAAAGGAGTTGAAATTTAAAAAGATTTTAAATTCCACACACTTGCACTTCTTAATCAAAGTGTATGACTTGCATCTTCTTGGATTCGATTTTTGACTTAGCAATATTATGTGATGCAAGCATGCCTCTCTGTTCATCCCTACCTAAAACCCCACAAAAGCTTATTAGAAGTAGGATGAAAAAAAGAAGGCAACATCAAAAAGTCTTTGGTAAGGATCATACACATTGAGCGATCGAGTGAATCATTTGAGGAATTTACTTTTATTTGCAAAACTTTCAAAACCTCCAGAAAGAAAGTTGATCAAAGAATGAATGACTAGTGGTTCTGTAAAACCGTTCTATCTTACAACCGCCCAAGACTTGAAAAAAGCAAAAAGGCCCATAGGTAACAAGGAAAAAGGGTGGATAAAATGCCAACTTATTCAAATCAATGAAGAATACTTTGTTATAGACATGGTACTTTTGAAATGTAACCGGCATTGTAGCAACTCCTGATCAACAACCAATAACTTAGCTTTTGCTCGGGACGAGCAAAGGTTAAGCTTGGGGGATCTTGTTGGCGGTCCTTATCGACCAAAATCGACTGCCAAATAAGAGACAAAAAGAGAGGTAGGGGTACTCCCCTTGTAACAATTCATACAACACAATCCAACACAAGCCAAACCACCATACAAGACGTAAGGTATTACGCTATTCAATGGCCTGAACCTATCTAAATCGCTGTCTCGCATTAACCATCGAGTTTAAGTTTACGTCGAAGCCCACCAATCCTCACTCCGAGTAACCCTGTAGCAAGGTTGCCGGTCATCAAACACCGACAGCTAGTGCATTAGGTAGGGGCTTTCGGTGAAAAAAAAGCTCGAAAGCTCGATGGACATCAAGACTGAAACTGCATTCACGGTGGGATCGACTTTCATCTTCGGTTCCTGGGTCTGCATGGCAGACGACTCCAACATACTCCATCATCTCCTCGTGAAGACTACCATGAATCAAGCTTCTCCAGGTGTTTGTCAAAATGCACTGGAGGATCTCATTGAGAATTTCGATGAATTTTCAATTTCTAGTCCGACCCAGACGAGGAAACAACTCAAACCGCTCGAGTCCAACTCGAGCACGACTAAGTTTTTTGAGTCGGCTCCCAAGCCTTCGGACAACTGCGGTCCAAGCCCAGTTTGACTATCGCTTGGACTCAAGAATACTGCCTCTGTTTACCAGATGACAGTCTCAAGACTTATACCATCTACCCCCTCCACAGAGGAGGAGGAAGAGGAAGAAGAAGTCCCACTGACAGGTGCTCAACGAGGACTGGTCCTTACTGCCATGTCAGAAGGAAAGGTCATACACTGGCCAGGTGTCCATCTACTCAGGAACTCTTTTGATTCTTCCTGCTTAGTCGCCACCATGGGGCTATTGCCATATCAAGATAGATCCGCCCTCACCGACATAGTGGAGGCAACAACCACCGAGCCCTGCACCACCAACAGCATGGTAGCTGTGATCACAGCCGGGAGGTTTTCCTCTCGATCTCAGACATTGCTGAAGATGAAGAGGAAGAAAGTGACATCTCCAGCGATAAGAATAGTGTTGTTGGAGAGACAGACGCCCAGAGGGCTAGTCGACAGCGCAAGAATAGGCAACGTGTGCAACAACGTATCCGTGCCCAACATCGCCATGAAGCATGTGAGCAACACGAAGCCGAACGACAGCGCCGCCACGAGAACAGAGATTTGGACATCCACCACTGTCGCCGCGATGTACGCTGCAAAGCTCTGGGCACCTCCACTGCACGCAACCTCAAATCCGACTTCCAGGAAGTCGGAGCGCACAAGGTCTACAATACCCCTGAAGCTAATATCATGTTCATAGCAGATGCACTATGTCATGAAGAAAACCTTACCCCCTAGCTCGAGCGTTACAAAGTCATGCTGGAAACTACAGCGGTGATGCTTCGGGGACGACAAACATTATCGCATGCAGCATCTACCCGATCGCAGCATGCTTCTAGCAGAGGACCCAATACCGAAAGACCAATGAACGACCACCAAAACAGGGGAGGCTCAAGCCACCATCAAGGCAGTCAACAAGAAGGCGATTTGCGATGTCCTCCGCATCTGTGATCTTCACGAACGATTAAATGCCAAATGCCTAGATCCCAACTACGCAGAGTCTTCCCTCAAGAATGACGAACCAGTGGAGGGCTTCCCCTGCTTTTCTAGAAGACTAAACGCTCTCATGTACCCACAGAAGTTCAAGCCCATCAACATCGACAAGTACGATGACAAGAAGGACACGAATCAGTGGATTCGATGCTACTTGGCCGCCATCAGCCTCGTAGGAGGAAACAACAACGTTAAAGCCATATACTTCCCATGGTACTTGAAGATACTCCACTGACTTGGCTCGAACAACTTCCAAAAGGATCCATCGACAGCTAGCTCACGCTCTCCAAGAGGTTCAGGACTTCCAAAGTGCGTGGCCTTGTCCAGCCAATCGTCATGATCTCCAAA
>JAHUYU010002026.1:0-23028 GCA_030439765.1 Tripidium arundinaceum | reverse complement strand
GTAAAATCAATAAAGGAGTCAAGCAAGGGCCACTTCCTGAAATTAGGGCTTTGCTTGACTCCTTGGTATTTGATTTGTATTACGCTTTCTTTGTTGGCGTATTTTGATCCTTGTTCCACTGTATTTTGGTATGTTCTCTACAAAATAATAAGCTTCCAATACAAGTGGAACTTTGTCAATAGTAAATGCATGCGTGTCAAAAGTATGTTCATTCCTCCTGCTTTTGGACTATAATTAGTGATCGGATATGGTCATTAGTGACCGCCAACATATACTTAAACGATTATCGAGTCTATTTTATATAACCATAAAATACCAAAAATATGTGAGCACATGAAGGCTCACCCTTAATTAAGAAAACAAAAAATATTCGGGCACATGAAGGCTCGACGCAATCGAAGGAATTAGCTTGGGGGAGACGCACCCCCGTTATCATCGTGATTAAGGTATGTCTTTATCTATAATTATCATATTAGTTTTATTTTAGTAAGCTATAGTGTGTTAGATTAAATAAATAAAGTATCCAAGAACTCTGTCTCTCTTTAATTTCTAAAATGGAAATGATGAATAGTTGCTCTATCGTAATTTCTTTCCAGTACCTAGCTTTCAACCATGAGTTCTCCTAATCAATAACTATGCCTTAAAGTGAAACTAAATACATGGGTTGCAAATGCTTGATCTGAAGTCTAGGTAATTAATGGATATGATTTGTGATGATCTGAGCTGCTATTATCTTGTTCTAAACAACACTAGAGTTCCGGAGATTTACCAATATTAATATGACTAATCCTTGCATTGAGTTAAATTAAGCTTTGTTGACCCTATGAGAAGTTATCATGCTATTGAATTGAGATCACATAAAATAATCCATTCATTTTATGCATAAATGTTTATAATTACCTGTTGCTATCATCTCAAAAGTTTGTTAGAAGACATGTGGCTATAAAAAAATATCCGAGGAAATAAAAGGGACAAGTGTCCGAACCTCAAAAAGATAGGTCACGAGGAAATAAAAAGGGACAAGTGTCCGGAACCTCGAAAAGCAGAAAAAATGGGCACGTGCCCGGCAATAGAATTAGCCTCATAGCCATGTGTCTCTAATAAACAAAAGATAATGATGAAAAAAAGAGAGAGAAAAGAAAAAAGAGAAGCAAAAGCTTCCAATTGCATTCTTTATATACATGCATTTCTCAATTCAATGGTATGGTTGACTTTCTCTTTGGATCCATTGTTTATTTGACAACATATGCTCCTAAGTTTTTGAAAATTATAAAAACTCCGGAATAAAGGTGAAGTGAAAGAACTAGAGACATAGTGCTTGATTTGATCGATCTATCCTTCAGTTACTCAAGATCCAAGGTAAGAGCAATAAGCCCCATGATGAATAATATGACATATTTTTGTTCAAATTCAAAGGAGAATTTTTGTTTGAAGGTATGAGTACTAGTTAGAAGTGAAAATATTGCAGCAACTCCTGATCCACTGCTAAGTTTGGCTTTGCTAGGGACTAGCAAAGGTTAATCTTGGGGGAGTTGTTGACGGTCCTTAAGTATCAAAATTAACCGTCAACTAGACATGGAAAAGGACCTATATGCAACCAACATCTAGACTTAGGGTTTTATTTGACAGAATTCCACGAGTTTTGGTGTTTGTCTATTTCTGCAGGGGGTTTATCAGAGAATACGGAGGAATGGCCCACATGTCATGATTACATAGAGATATTAAAGCCTGCGTAATTTTCCGTAAATTATTGACCAAAGAAGCAACTGGGCGAGCCAGAGGGCAAGCGGAGCCAGCCCAGGGCGCCGCCCTAGGGCCTAGGGCTCCCGCCCTGCCCTGGCGGCAATCACAGCAAGTCTCTCGGATTATGCTCCACCGAACTCAAGGATTAAGGAAAACCGTGCGATCAAGGTCGGTTTGATCCGACGGCTGACGTTCATTTGGAAGGCCTAGAAGCCGAGAGGAAAGGAGCAGCAGGCCAAATACGAGGATGAAGCCCTGACGAGAATATTGAAGAATTAGGCTATTTTAATTAGTGGGAAACATGTTTAGTCCACATTGGTTGGCTAGGAAAAAGTGGGGAAAATCCTAGGCTATAAAAGAGGGGCAGACCCCCCCCTGAGAAACACACATTATTATGAGTTGTACAGGTGTCCCTCGAATGGATATTCTCTCTTCTCTAAATTAGAATAGATCTAGATAATGGAGAGATGGAGAGCGAGGAGGATTGGAGGAGAGGCCGCCTGTCGGTGCCTCCTCCGGTTGTACTTCGACATGATCAAGTTCTAATCAAGCTTGCTCCTAGGATGACTTTGGTAATCTACTTACTTCATTCACAAGCAATCTAGGCTAAGCACCGCGCTTACACCTATACTACTCCTTTAACCTACCTCGAGCAATAGATTAAAGTACCCTAAAGAGTTGCAAACCAGAAATATATGAATAGTAATTGCATAATGAATGAAGTAAGTAGATTACCAAAGTCATCCTAGGAGCAAGCTTGATTAGAACTTGATCATGTCGAAGTACAACCGGAGGAGGCACCGACAGGCCGGCCTCTCCTCCAATCCTCCCTCGCTCTCCATCTCTCCATTATCTAGATCTATTCTAATTTAGAGAAGAGAGAATATCCATTCGAGGGACACCTGTACAACTCATAATAATTGTGTGTTCTCAGGGGGGGTCTGCCCCTCTATTTATAGCCTAGGATTTTCCCCACTTTTTCCTAGCCAACCAATGTGGGACTAAACATGTTTCCCACTAATTAAAATAGCCTAATTCTTCAATATTCTCGTCATGGGCTTCATCTCGTATTTGGCCTGCTGCTCCTTTCCTCGGGCTTCTAGGCCTTCCAAATGAACGTCAGCCGTCGGATCAAACCGACCTTGATCGCACGGTTTTCCTTAATCCTTGAGTTCGGTGGAGCATAATCCGAGAGACTTGCTGTGATTGGCCGCCAGGGCAGGGCGGGAGCCCTAGGCCCTAGGGCGGGCGCCCTGGGCTGGGCTCCGCTTGCCCTCTGGCTCGGCCCAGTTGCTTCTTTGGTCCAATAATTTACGGAAAATTACCGCAGGCTTTAATATCTCTATGTAATCATGACATGTGGGCCATTCCTCCGTATTCTCTGATAACCCCCTGCAGAAATAGACAAACACCAAAACTCGTGGAATTCTGTCAAATAAAACCCTAAGTCTAGATGTTGGTTGCATATAGGTCCTTTTCCATGTCTAGTTGACGGTTAATTTTGATACTTAAGGACCGTCACAACTCCCCCAAGATTAACCTTTGCTAGTCCCTAGCAAAGCCAAACTTAGCAGTGGATCAGGAGTTGCTGCAATATTTTCACTTCTAACTAGTACTCATACCTTCAAACAAAAATTCTCCTTTGAATTTGAACAAAAATATGTCATATTATTCATCATGGGGCTTATTGCTCTTACCTTGGATCTTGAGTAACTGAAGGATAGATCGATCAAATCAAGCACTATGTCTCTAGTTCTTTCACTTCACCTTTATTCGGAGTTTTTATAATTTTTCAAAAACTTAGGAGCATATGTTGTCAAATTAAACAATGGATCCAAAGAGAAAGTCAACCATACCATTGAATTGAGAAATGCATGTATATAAAGAATGCAATTGGAAGCTTTTGCTTCTCTTTTCTTTTCTCTCTCTTTTTTTCATCATTATCTTTTGTTTATTAGAGACACATGGCTATGAGGCTAATTCTATTGCCGGGCACGTGCCCATTTTTCTGCTTTTCGAGGTTCCGGACACTTGTCCCTTTTTATTTCCTCGTGACCTATCTTTTTGAGGTTCGGACACTTGTCCCTTTTTATTTCCTCGGATATTTTTTTATAGCCACATGTCTTCTAACAAACTTTTGAGATGATAGCAACAGGTAATTATAAACATTTATGCATAAAATGAATGGATTATTTTATGTGATCTCAATTCAATAGCATGATAACTTCTCATAGGGTCAACAAAGCTTAATTTAACTCAATGCAAGGATTAGTCATATTAATATTGGTAAATCTCCGGAACTCTAGTGTTGTTTAGAACAAGATAATAGCAGCTCAGATCATCACAAATCATATCCATTAATTACCTAGACTTCAGATCAAGCATTTGCAACCCATGTATTTAGTTTCACTTTAAGGCATAGTTATTGATTAGGAGAACTCATGGTTGAAAGCTAGGTACTGGAAAGAAATTACGATAGAGCAACTATTCATCATTTCCATTTTAAGAAATTAAAGAGAGACAGAGTTCTTGGGATACTTTATTTATTTAATCTAACACACTATAGCTTACTAAAATAAAACTAATATGATAATTATAGATTAAAGACATACCTTAATCACGATGATAACGGGGGTGCGTCTCCCCCAAGCTAATTCCTTCGATTGCGTCGAGCCTTCATGTGCCCGAATATTTTTGTGTTTTCTTAATTAAGGGTGAGCCTTCATGTGCTCACATATTTTTGGTATTTTATGGTTATATAAAATAGACTCGATAATCGTTTAAGTATATGTTGGCGGTCACTAATGACCATATCCGATCACTAATTATAGTCCAAAAGCAGGAGGAATGAACATACTTTGACACGCATGCATTTACTATTGACAAAGTTCCACTTGTATTGGAAGCTTATTATTTTGTAGAGAACATACCAAAATACAGTGGAACAAGGATCAAAATACGCCAACAAAGAAAGCGTAATACAAATCAAATACCAAGGAGTCAAGCAAAGGCCCACCTTCATGCAAAATTTGGGCCGAACACCTACGTGGAGGCAACCATGGTCCAACTAAAAGCCCACCAGAGAAAGGCGGTGGCGAGAGGAGCGGACCAGGGTGCGGGTGCGGCCGCACCGCCACTGGCGCCCCTCGGGCCCACCTTTCTCTGGCGGTTGCATGCCGACATGTAGAGGCGGTGTAGGCTAGTTTCTAATTTATGGCACCCCAAACCGACCTCCTTCATGTATAAAAGGAGAGTAGTGCTCTCATATCACACACACCACCTTGAGTCAACACATCTTGAGCACACCTCTCTAGTTTTTACCTTTTTCATTAGTAGTACTAGAGCAAGGCAAAGCTACCTTGGAGGGCTTGACTCCTTGGAGAAGAATCTTGGTATGAATAAGATGAATCATTTCTCCAAAGTCTTGTCTTCACTTTATCGATATAGTTATGCAAGTAAACTAGAGTATAGTTCTCATGATATTATCTTGATATATGAGCTACTCTATAGTTTATATGTCATGATGTTGCCATGTAGAACTTTATGCTTAATCATTCATATCATGTTTATGATAAGAAATAGAGTTAAGTTGAGGTCGCGGTTCATCGTGCTTTCGGGTGTGCCCAAGCTTCTTACCTGTCGATCCGTAGGGTCGGGGACCCGGGGGGGTTTGGGTAGTTTCTCTATACGCGAGCATGGTGCTCGGGTATATAGAAACAGGTGAATGCATTTCATGCTCCACGGTTGAGGGGTAGGCGGCAGGTGGTGACAGCCCTGTCCGTCCTTCGTAATCCCCCACGTTCGGGTATGGTGTAGGAGTACGTAAATTGTCACATGAGGTTGCTGGCAGACCAGTACTCGGTGGCCTCCCGACCTATCTCACACTTAGCGCTAGTTCTTACTCATGTACATGTATGATTACCTACTATTCTTTGCATAGCTGTATCAAGGATATGCCTGCTCTCATAGATTTATTCTTTTATTCTTTAGACTTTCTTCCTTCTTTCTCTGCTCAGGTGTTAGACTCGAGTGTGTGTCGCACTATCCCAAAACTATTATGTTTACCCCTGCCATGAGCATTTGGTTCATCTTTGCAATCATGTTATCTTGTTCATATCCATACTAGACTCTTTACACCATGCCTTCCTTTGGGAAAATATAAATAACGATACCCTGAAATACTTCCGGGTGAAATGCTACAACAGTATTTCCGTGCGCTTGCGGAGTTAAATCTGTAATCGTTAAGATTTACCGGTTGACATTCTCTAGTGTCATTGCCTTTTCGGGCAGTGATGCTAGGAAATGCCAACAGGCATTTCTGGCGCCGTTGCCGGGGATGGATCCTACCTCTATTCTTGGTGATGACGCTAAGAAATGCCAACAGTATACTTACCTGATAACTAGGGGATGCTCCTCCCCCAAGCTAGATTTTGACGTAATTTCTTCTGATGTGGCTGCAGGTGACAGAGGTGTACTTGTCTTTCGGAGTGACTGTCGAGACAGCACTCTGACATCGGGTAGGATGACCTCCGTCTGCTAGCCTCCTTTGATCCTTGAATTCTGTGGAGCTCAACAAAGCTTGTGGAACTGATTAAGTGTTAGCCATAAATCTCTAGCTTTGATCATATTGAGCTTCCTCTAATTTTATTTATTTAGCAGGATCATGCACTTATTATTTTTATCTTTTTGTTATAGGATGGAAACATATTTATTTTATTTTATGCTACCACAGCAAATATACCTATGGGTTTTAAGCCACAAGTCTACTCACATGGGGCTTTAGATTTAATGATGCAATGCAACAACCAAATATTTTTATTTTCTTTTCTAATGCTAATGTAGAAAAGTAAATATGCTAAAGGAAAAAGATGATTATGCAAATGCAGGAAAATAAGCATGCAAGAAAAACTAATGCAAAAAAGATGAATATGGATAACTACCGATTTTACCTCCCGGCGAGGGTTCAATGTTTTAAGTCCTCTGAACAGGACTTCTCATCGTATTCATTCTTTAGGTGCATCATTTGATTTCAGGTGTGGACTTTGATATATGCACCTCTTGATACGGCATCACCCATGTTCTTCATTTGCTTAGTAGTGAAGTGTTGGTGGCATCTTGCTTCGTGTGTATGTGCTCGTAGATCCAGGTCTTTCACTTGGTAGAGTCTAGGAGTTGGAGAACTCCTCCATGTTGCTCAAAATGTGTCCTGCTCATAGAGACAAGGCAGAGATCAAGTGCATGGGCTCTGTTGGTGGAGAACACCAACAGAACCAAAGTCTATTTATTCTTCTCTAACCTTAAGCATAGTGAGCGAGATAAAGTTGATGGGTGACAAGATAAACATGAGTATAGCAAAAAACTTTTGTCAGATCAGATCGCTTAACCTTATGGAAAGATAATCTATTTATGCATGAAATATCTTTATATGACTATCATCTTCTAAAGATTGGATCTGCAACATTTTAGCTCATATGATTAAGACAGTGAGATCAAGAAGGTTGTACTATGAACAAGGATTAAAGAACTAAACATGTTGAACTAATCAGGTTGGACTAATTAAGTTGTAGTTCATACATGTTTGTCTCTTTATTTATGTGAATGCCAGAATCAAGGAAAAGCTTATAAAAGTGATAGTCACATACCTTAAGATGTACCTTAATTTGAAGAGTGATGGTACAGTATCACTTTGTGGAAGCTTTCCTTTCTTAGTGGTTGTCTCTACCTTTAAGACATGCTCAATTTGCTAAAACACTAAGATCTTGCTCTTTCATCACCATATGAGTAAATCTCTTAAATGCTTTCATGCTACCTTTGTTTGCTTTAGTATATGCATAGGTTTGGAGTAGTTCATTCATCTCTTAAATGAAGCATGGTGCTTAGTTTAGGAGTGGTGATCTTCTTTCAAAGGCTTTTAATTATGCATGGTTAAAATGCCTCCTAAATCAAATTAGACGTGATGTCTAGGTTGATTTTTGAGCCGATAGTATGCTATAGTAGATATTGGATATTTTGTTGGACTAACCCCTGCAGGAAAACTTTCATATCGAAATGGGAAGTCCTAAGACAAACTCACAACAGAGATAAAGAGAGAGACACATGAAGTTTAACAATTGCACAAGGAAGACATAGCTCATTCATCATGGAGAAGTGATCATGGAACAAGATGAAGAGTGCCACAAACAAAATACAATCCAAGCACTCACTTCTGAAGGTGATCGAACAAATCTCCACCAAACCCCATCAAGAACATCATGGGAATTCAAGACAATGAAGGAGTACAACAAGGAGACAAAAGTACATGAACAAGACGCACAACCACTAAGAAAGGAAAGCTTCCACAAAGTGATACTGTACCATCACTCTTCAAATTAAGGTACATCTTAAGGTATGTGACTATCACTTTTATAAGCTTTTCCTTGATTCTGGCATTCACATAAATAAAGAGACAAACATGTATGAACTACAACTTTAATTAGTCCAACCTGATTAGTTCAACATGTTTAGTTCTTTAATCCTTGTTCATAGTACAACCTTCTTGATCTCACTGTCTTAATCATATGAGCTAAAATGTTGCAGATCCAATCTTTAGAAGATGATAGTCATATAAAGATATTTCATGCATAAATAGATTATCTTTCCATAAGGTTAAGCGATCTGATCTGACAAAGTTTTTTGCTATACTCATGTTTATCTTGTCACCCATCAACTTTATCTCGCTCACTATGCTTAAGGTTAGAGAAGAATAAATAGACTTTTGGTTCTGTTGGTGTTCTCCACCAACAGAGCCCATGCACTTGATCTCTGCCTTGTCTCTATGAGCAGGACACATTTTGAGCAACATGGAGGAGTTCTCCAACTCCTAGACTCTACCAAGTGAAAGACCTGGATCTACGAGCACATACACACGAAGCAAGATGCCACCAACACTTCACTACTAAGCAAATGAAGAACATGGGTGATGCCGTATCAAGAGGTGCATATATCAAAGTCCACACCTGAAATCAAATGATGCACCTAAAGAATGAATACGATGAGAAGTCCTGTTCAGAGGACTTAAAACATTGAACCCTCGCCGGGAGGTAAAATCGGTAGTTATCCATATTCATCTTTTTTGCATTAGTTTTTCTTGCATGCTTATTTTCCTGCATTTGCATAATCATCTTTTTCCTTTAGCATATTTACTTTTCTACATTAGCATTAGAAAAGAAAATAAAAATATTTGGTTGTTGCATTGCATCATTAAATCTAAAGCCCCATGTGAGTAGACTTGTGGCTTAAAACCCATAGGTATATTTGCTGTGGTAGCATAAAATAAAATAAATATGTTTCCATCCTATAACAAAAAGATAAAAATAATAAGTGCATGATCCTGCTAAATAAATAAAATTAGAGGAAGCTCAATATGATCAAAGCTAGAGATTTATGGCTAACACTTAATCAGTTCCACAAGCTTTGTTGAGCTCCACAGAATTCAAGGATCAAAGGAGGCTAGGCAGACGGAGGTCATCCTACCCGATGTCAGAGTGCTGTCTCGACAGTCACTCCGAAAGACAAGTACACCTCTGTCACCTGCCAGCCACATCAGAAGAAATTACGTCAAAATCTAGCTTGGGGGAGGAGCATCCCCTAGTTATCAGGTAAGTATACTGTTGGCATTTCTTAGCGTCATCACCAAGAATAGAGGTAGGATCCATCCCCGGCAACGGCGCCAGAAATGCCTGTTGGCATTTCCTAGCATCACTGCCCGAAAAGGCAATGACACTAGAGAATGTCAACCGGTAAATCTTAACGATTACAGATTTAACTCCGCAAGCGCACGGAAATACTGTTGTAGCATTTCACCCGGAAGTATTTCAGGGTATCGTTATTTATATTTTCCCAAAGGAAGGCATGGTGTAAAGAGTCTAGTATGGATATGAACAAGATAACATGATTGCAAAGATGAACCAAATGCTCATGGCAGGGGTAAACATAATAGTTTTGGGATAGTGCGACACACACTCGAGTCTAACACCTGAGCAGAGAAAGAAGGAAGAAAGTCTAAAGAATAAAAGAATAAATCTATGAGAGCAGGCATATCCTTGATACAGCTATGCAAAGAATAGTAGGTAATCATACATGTACATGAGTAAGAACTAGCGCTAAGTGTGAGATAGGTCGGGAGGCCACCGAGTACTGGTCTGCCAGCAACCTCATGTGACAATTTACGTACTCCTACACCATACCCGAACGTGGGGGATTACGAAGGACGGACAGGGCTGTCACCACCTGCCGCCTACCCCTCAACCGTGGAGCATGAAATGCATTCACCTGTTTCTATATACCCGAGCACCATGCTCGCGTATAGAGAAACTACCCAAACCCCCCCGGGTCCCCGACCCTACGGATCGACAGGTAAGAAGCTTGGGCACACCCGAAAGCACGATGAACCGCGACCTCAACTTAACTCTATTTCTTATCATAAACATGATATGAATGATTAAGCATAAAGTTCTACATGGCAACATCATGACATATAAACTATAGAGTAGCTCATATATCAAGATAATATCATGAGAACTATACTCTAGTTTACTTGCATAACTATATCGATAAAGTGAAGACAAGACTTTGGAGAAATGATTCATCTTATTCATACCAAGATTCTTCTCCAAGGAGTCAAGCCCTCCAAGGTAGCTTTGCCTTGCTCTAGTACTACTAATGAAAAAGGTAAAAACTAGAGAGGTGTGCTCAAGATGTGTTGACTCAAGGTGGTGTGTGTGATATGAGAGCACTACTCCTCCTTTTATACATGAAGGAGGTCGGTTTGGGGTGCCATAAATTAGGAAACTAGCCTACACCGCCTCTACATGTCGGCATGCAACCGCCAGAGAAAGGTGGGCCCGAGGGGCGCCAGTGGCGGTGCGGCCGCACCCGCACCCTGGTCCGCTCCTCTCGCCACCGCCTTTCTCTGGTGGGCTTTTAGTTGGACCATGGTTGCCTCCACGTAGGTGTTCGGCCCAAATTTTGCATGAAGGTGGGCCTTTGCTTGACTCCTTGGTATTTGATTTGTATTACGCTTTCTTTGTTGGCGTATTTTGATCCTTGTTCCACTGTATTTGGTATGTTCTCTACAAAATAATAAGCTTCCAATACAAGTGGAACTTTGTCAATAGTAAATGCATGCGTGTCAAAAGTATGTTCATTCCTCCTGCTTTTGGACTATAATTAGTGATCGGATATGGTCATTAGTGACCGCCAACATATACTTAAACGATTATCGAGTCTATTTTATATAACCATAAAATACCAAAAATATGTGAGCACATGAAGGCTCACCCTTAATTAAGAAAACACAAAAATATTCGGGCACATGAAGGCTCGACGCAATCGAAGGAATTAGCTTGGGGGAGACGCACCCCCGTTATCATCGTGATTAAGGTATGTCTTTATCTATAATTATCATATTAGTTTTATTTTAGTAAGCTATAGTGTGTTAGATTAAATAAATAAAGTATCCCAAGAACTCTGTCTCTCTTTAATTTCTTAAAATGGAAATGATGAATAGTTGCTCTATCGTAATTTCTTTCCAGTACCTAGCTTTCAACCATGAGTTCTCCTAATCAATAACTATGCCTTAAAGTGAAACTAAATACATGGGTTGCAAATGCTTGATCTGAAGTCTAGGTAATTAATGGATATGATTTGTGATGATCTGAGCTGCTATTATCTTGTTCTAAACAACACTAGAGTTCCGGAGATTTACCAATATTAATATGACTAATCCTTGCATTGAGTTAAATTAAGCTTTGTTGACCCTATGAGAAGTTATCATGCTATTGAATTGAGATCACATAAAATAATCCATTCATTTTATGCATAAATGTTTATAATTACCTGTTGCTATCATCTCAAAAGTTTGTTAGAAGACATGTGGCTATAAAAAATATCCGAGGAAATAAAAAGGGACAAGTGTCCGAAACCTCAAAAAGATAGGTCACGAGGAAATAAAAAGGGACAAGTGTCCGGAACCTCGAAAAGCAGAAAAAATGGGCACGTGCCCGGCAATAGAATTAGCCTCATAGCCATGTGTCTCTAATAAACAAAAGATAATGATGAAAAAAAGAGAGAGAAAAGAAAAAGAGAAGCAAAAGCTTCCAATTGCATTCTTTATATACATGCATTTCTCAATTCAATGGTATGGTTGACTTTCTCTTTGGATCCATTGTTTAATTTGACAACATATGCTCCTAAGTTTTTGAAAAATTATAAAAACTCCGGAATAAAGGTGAAGTGAAAGAACTAGAGACATAGTGCTTGATTTGATCGATCTATCCTTCAGTTACTCAAGATCCAAGGTAAGAGCAATAAGCCCCATGATGAATAATATGACATATTTTTGTTCAAATTCAAAGGAGAATTTTTGTTTGAAGGTATGAGTACTAGTTAGAAGTGAAAATATTGCAGCAACTCCTGATCCACTGCTAAGTTTGGCTTTGCTAGGGACTAGCAAAGGTTAATCTTGGGGGAGTTGTTGACGGTCCTTAAGTATCAAAATTAACCGTCAACTAGACATGGAAAAGGACCTATATGCAACCAACATCTAGACTTAGGGTTTTATTTGACAGAATTCCACGAGTTTTGGTGTTTGTCTATTTCTGCAGGGGGTTATCAGAGAATACGGAGGAATGGCCCACATGTCATGATTACATAGAGATATTAAAGCCTGCGGTAATTTTCCGTAAATTATTGGACCAAAGAAGCAACTGGGCCGAGCCAGAGGGCAAGCGGAGCCCAGCCCAGGGCGCCCGCCCTAGGGCCTAGGGCTCCCGCCCTGCCCTGGCGGCCAATCACAGCAAGTCTCTCGGATTATGCTCCACCGAACTCAAGGATTAAGGAAAACCGTGCGATCAAGGTCGGTTTGATCCGACGGCTGACGTTCATTTGGAAGGCCTAGAAGCCCGAGAGGAAAGGAGCAGCAGGCCAAATACGAGGATGAAGCCCATGACGAGAATATTGAAGAATTAGGCTATTTTAATTAGTGGGAAACATGTTTAGTCCCACATTGGTTGGCTAGGAAAAAGTGGGGAAAATCCTAGGCTATAAATAGAGGGGCAGACCCCCCCTGAGAACACACAATTATTATGAGTTGTACAGGTGTCCCTCGAATGGATATTCTCTCTTCTCTAAATTAGAATAGATCTAGATAATGGAGAGATGGAGAGCGAGGGAGGATTGGAGGAGAGGCCGGCCTGTCGGTGCCTCCTCCGGTTGTACTTCGACATGATCAAGTTCTAATCAAGCTTGCTCCTAGGATGACTTTGGTAATCTACTTACTTCATTCATTATGCAATTACTATTCATATATTTCTGGTTTGCAACTCTTTAGGGTACTTTAATCTATTGCTCGAGGTAGGTTAAAGGAGTAGTATAGGTGTAAGCGCGGTGCTTAGGCCTAGATTGCTTGTGAATGTCCTCTATATTCCGGATCTGTGGTAGTAGAGCGGAAAGTGACAATTCTGTCGTCCCATATCCCGTTTGTAGAGCTCGCAGGACCGGTGTGCCTGGGTTAAGCACCCTTTGTGGTGTCTCTTATCCTGTGGTACGTCCCCAGATATAGACATATCCCTATGAAGTAGAGAAACCATAGTTATCCTCTCTATTCTCCTATTATCGCCCATATACTAGATTGTGCCACTTTACCTTTGATATTTATCATATCTTATTTTACCACCTATTCTATCATCACCTACCTATCTTTTCTGGTTAAGTTAGAGCGTAGTTGGTTCTCCCGTTTCCCTGTGGATACGATTTAAAACCTTTAACCGGGTGAAAGCTACAACGATATCCGTGCGCTTGCGGATTTATCTGTGTGCGTGTAAAATACCCATCCGACATTCTAGCGTCATGCTGGGGATGACAACCTAGTATTCAAGTGACGTTAGCAAGTCTCAACAACCACCACCATCGGCGACCATAGAGCAGCTCCTGGCAGTACAGACACAGCTGGTGCCGACTCTGGTGTAGAACATGCACAACCAGCCAGCAGGAGGAGCGCCACCTCGGGACAAGCGTGGCGAGTTCATGAAGGGTCACCCTCCAATGTTCAGCCATGCCATTGATCCACTGGAAGCTGATGATTGGCTTCGAGCAGTCGAGAAGCAGCTGACAATAGCACAGTGCAACGATCATGAGAAGGTGCTATATGTGTCCGGCCAACTCCAGGGCGCCGCACAGGACTGGTGGGAGTCCTTACCAGTATGGGCGTCCCAACACTGCTGGTCAGATCACCTGGAAGGAGTTCTGTGAGAGGTTTTAGGTCTTACCACATCCCCTCTGGTGTGGTAGAGCTTAAGCAAGATGAGTTTCGGGCCCTGAGGCAAGGGTCAATGACTATGCATGAGTACCGTGACAAGTTTGCTCATTTGTCCCGTTATGCTCCTGATGAGGTGTCAGATGATGCCAAGAAGCAGCGCCATTTTCTCAAGGGTCTTTATGATGGTCTTCAGCTGCAGTTGATAGCTAACAAGGATGTATTCCAGAGTATCGTATTTATCCTTAGGGAAGCAATGGTTTAAGAGTATTGATAACTAACAATGATGTGTCCACTAATTAATATACCAACTAGACTAAATTAGGGGTAAGTGTAAGATAGGAGTTATGAGTAATGACACATAGAGGGGAATTTCATGTTAAGATAGAAGAGCAGTCAAGCTAAGTTGAGAGGACAATGGGTGAGTACAAGGTTCCTATACACTTCTCTACTACTATGGTTCCATTCTAGAGCAGACTAGAGGGGATAGCTGAGGAATGGATAAGTTATAGCGATCACACAATAACACTTTGGGACATCATAACACTAGCCACAGACAGGGATGAGAAAGGGGCTAGGAAGCTCCAACTACGGTCCTACAAACACCAACCCGAATGTGGTGGACTACATCGACCGTCAGGGCTGTCACCACCTGGGGCTACCACAACTATCTGTGGGGTTGGGTGCAAACTCAGGTAACCCATAGTCTAGACACCACATCTAGATTATGGATTACTCTGTAGTCACTTACTATAACTAGAGCACTTGATACGAGCGGAGATTCCATGCTAAGGTGTGATACGACTATACTAACCATACTTAGCTCAACAACTAAGGTATGAACTAGATAACCATGAAAGGCATTCAAGTAAATAGAGAAGATAAATAAATATATTAATACTTGAGTCTTACAAAGGAAAGATACAAAAGCATACCAGACCTTAGAGGACTCCTCCGGAACCTGAGCATGGCTCACCTCTCCCTAACTCCCAACAAAGCTATCCTACTTCTACATCTTGAGAGTGTAGTGGAGACTTGCTCTCTTGTGGTGTGTCTATTGAGTGGAGAGCCTCTCCCTCTATTTATACTAGTGTATGGTCGGTTTCGGAGGAATATTTAGGGATATGCCATGCAACCGCCTTGGAGGAGTCACCAGAGGGCGCCACGTGGAGGCTGGAGGCGAGAGGCGCGGAGAGGGGGTCGGCTGATCCCTGGGGTCGGCCGACCCTAGGTGTCACCTCCCGGCACCGCCTTTGGTCTGGTGGCTGGTCCCTCAGCGTGATCCACATGGATAGGCCTTGAATGATGTCGGTTGCTCTAGTTTGTGGGCCTTCTCCCCCTTGTGCTCATGTCGGATGGTGTTTTGCTGCGTTTCTTGTGTACTTCAAGCACATTTTCTATGTTATTCCGACATGTGTCCTGCAAAACACTTATTCTCCAATACATGTGGAAATAGGTTAATATAAATAAAATATGTGAGTAAGACATGTTAGTTATCCTTTATTTCTTTCTTATTTGGCGGTCAGATTTGGCCTGTAAGGACCACCAACAAACTGCAATGCACCATACACATAGATCGGGTGGAAAACCCTAGAAAAGAAATTCAAACAAGAGAGTATCTCAAACTCAACAGCAGGGGCGAGTCACGAGATTTAACTTGAGGTTCAGCTTAGCCACAAAGGCTTGCCTACGTCCTCGTTGTTGAGGGAGCCACAAAGGCTTGGAGTCTCTTCCAACTCCCACATCTTCTCAAGCGAATCACAAAGGTCGAGCTTGAGGTTTCCACTAGCTTCACAAGGGCAATACAAACTTCCAGGTGCTCAACCACAACCAATAGAGAGCTCCAGCCAACCTCTAGCCGTCTAGGAGCCCAAGCTCCAAGAGTAACGAACACAAAACACAAGCTAGAGGGACGCTCTTGCTGTAGGGCTCTCTAATCCACTCCCAAACCCAATCTCACAAAGGGAATTCACCAAAAAATCAATAGGGAGGTTAGGTGGCCTTCAATTGAGGGGAAAGAGTTTGTCCATGAGTTGGTGAGGTCTATAAAGTGGCAGGCAACCGTTGGAGAAGGAGAGAGGAAGGTATAAATACCCCTTCACTTCAGTACCAACATTACAATTAAAGTGCGAAAGTTCCTCACTCAGACGCGAAACTTTCGTGCTCAAACGTGGAACTTCCGCGCAGGCCAGAACAGAACAGGAATTAGGTCTAAGGTGGCTTTCTTTTGGCTTTGGGGTTTTTGTTGTTTTACAAGAGCATATGATTCCCCTTAAGCTTGCACTTTGTGTCCCCTTTATAGTACGACGCTTCCTATACTCAAATTCAAAATATAAAATGTAAAGTAAGCCTTGAATGATCCAACCGCCACTTAGAATAGATTTGGGGTTCTCAACTTGTTGTCAAACACCTCTGCATATTTGTTACCTGTTACGCTTGACAAGTCCTATTAGATCCTTAGTTATACTGTCATCAATACTGTTGGTATTTCATAACGCAAACAGAAATAATCCGCAAGCGCACGGAATTACCGTTGTAGCACTTCACCCGGAAGTATTCAGGGTATCGTATTTTCCACAGGGAACGGAGGTACTCTTCTAGATAGTTCGTCCAAGGACAACACAAGGATAGAGTTGGCGAGGCTAGAGATGGATTCCTATGGTTTTAGGGTCTATGGATAGATAAACTCTACTTCTACTTGCTTACTTCGGGCACCGGATCACACCTGGTCTGCCATGCGAGGCCGGCCTATAGCTCTATGCCGAACCCGAACGTGGGGGATTACAAGTGACGGACAGGGCTGTCACCACCTGTCGCCTACCCCTCAACCGTGGGGCACGAGGCAAACGAAGGTAGCCTCTAGCCTAGACACCATGTCTATGCGACTACTACTCTAGCGTTGCGCAGGGTAATCCGTCTTCATCAGGAGCCCTCTACTAGAGTATCCACCACGGGGACGGATGACGAACCCACAAACAAGTAAGAATAAAGCTTAAATAAACATAGACTTAAAATCATAAGAACCACGAACACTCACTTAGCGGATGGATCCGTTGAGGTATAAGTGCTCATCGAGGTACAAGTTGGGGAGACACCGACAAGCCCGGCGCTTCCCCGTTCTCTTCCCTCACATCTCTCCCTACTAACTCTAATAGCTATCTAGGGCCTAAGCCCTTGGAATGATGCTCAAGTGTGGTGCTCTTCCTCCTTGGTGTGTTGTTGATGAGGGGGGAGAAGTCCTCCTTTTATAGGTGGAGAAGAGGGAATGATCACATGGAATATGCTTTGATTCCCTCATTAAAGCACCAAACCGACCTCCAAGTGCGTTGAACCTGGACCAAACCTCGACACCGACGTTGGATAAGGTGGTAAGTGTCAACCGACCAAAGTTGGGGCCAAACCGGCCAGGTTGGGGTGCGGCCGCACCATGACTGGGTCCAAATCGGCCCAACTTTGTTGGGTAGCCTCCTGTGATCCTCTGGACTTGGCCCATGGTGGTTTGGCGCGGAGTTGGGATGGTTTTGAATTGGTTTTGTGCTTGTTCTCCACTTGTTTTGGGCCCTGATTTGTCTGGTAATGGGCCTGCTCCCCCTTGGGCTTATGTCGGATATATGTTTTGCTATGTTCTTTGTGTACTTGTGGTATATTTCTTGTGTTATCCCGACATGTCCTCTTGCAAATGATAAATCACCAAAACTCGTGTAATTTGTTAGTTATAAGTCCTAATTCTAAGTTTGGTGTTCATTTGAGAAGATTTTCTCTGAGAGTTGGCGGTTAGAAATAGGACTTAAGGACCGCCAAAAAACTCCCCCACACTTAGCCCTTTGCTCGTCCTTGAGTAAAGTTTTAAGGACTAAGATGGGTCATCTCCTTGATATGATATCTGCATACAAGTTATTCCAAGCTTCACCACTTTGGAGTGTCTACCACATTATCTTGGGTGATTGAATAATGGAACAGCATGGATTCAAATCCTCTTGCATCAATCAGTTCAGAAACTTGGGTTTTTCATTTGTTTTTTTTGAAAATATAAACATAGCTTAGCTCCTCAAATGATTCTCTCGGATCGCTCAAAGTTGTGTTTTGTTCCAAACCAAGGCATATCATAGTGTTGCCTTCTTTCTTCCCTATTTCTAAAAGGCTTATATGTATCTTTGGGTAGGGAATGATATGAAGTCATACTTACCCTGCATATTTTGTTAAGTCAAAGCTCGGATCCAAGGAGAAAGATGTCATACCCTTAAATCAAGAAGTGCAAGGGTGTGGATAAAACATTTCTAAATCTATACTATACTTCTTTTGTAGATACGATCTAGCTTTTTATTTTGAGACATGGCTATCATTCATTTCATTTTTTTCATGAGCCTTCATGTGCTCATCTTTTATTTTTTTTCTTTTTTTAATACCTTGGGACCTTCATGTGTCCCTATATATTTTTTTCTCTTTTTTCTTTTTGGACCTTCATGTGTCCAAATATTTTTTATACTTTTTGCATAGCCCATGTCTCTTAAACCACATATTGAGAGAGATCACTATCTTTTTAAAACATGGAGTATTTTTCTAACACACTTTTTTTTGTCTACTCCCAGTGTAGGAGTAGACTAATGGGTGGATGGATGCCTGTTTTAGCATATTCCTAGTGTAGGAATAGCTTATGTATGTGGGTGTATGTGATCTTGATCTTGGAGGCATGATAACTTTCTCAACAAGGGTAAACAAGACTTGACAAAACTCAATGCAGGAATAAGTAGCATAATTTTTGGAGGTTTTGAGTTCTAAACACTAGATATGGCTTTGGTAGGAATTTGCATATCATTGAGGAGCATGCTATTTGAATTTTGCTTTTGTAAAATAAATCCCAAGTTCTTCACATGAGAGAGCAAGGGTCATTTTCATCCTACTATATCACATATTCCAATTACCTAGATAGCATGGGGTCCCTATGATAAGTTTTCCACAAGTTATAGGAATATTAGCGAGGAATAAAGAGTATGCAAATTTAATCAAAGAATAGCATGGAGATTGAGCATCATTTGTTTTGTATTTTAAATTTATTCAGTTTTAATTTTTAAAATTCGGGAGAGTTGAGGGTAGAGTTGCACAAACCAACGTTGTAGAGGAAGGAGTTAAGGGGAATCAGAGGTGGTTTGGCTAAACCAAAGGTTCAGCCAATCTTCTCCGAAGCTATCTGTCCTGTCCTTCTGCATGATGTACCGTTCGCTGTTGTGCAGCATGTTGGCGGGAGATCTCGAATGTGTGTTCGTTGTGCTTGAGACATCTCTCCCACACTTATTGTTGTACCTGCTTTATTTGACAAAGAAACAAAAAAGGAAACAAACAAGGGCTCTACCAGCTGAAATACTGGGGAGCCTAAATTTTATTTATTATTATTTGTTTATTTATTATTTTATATTTATTTTATTTTATTTGTTCACCCAACCTTTTATCTTTTTTTAGCAAAACTCAAACAAGGCCTATGGTAAAGATGCAATGTAGTTATAGCCTTGATTTATGTCCATCTTAGATTACTTTTCTTAGATTACTTTCATTGTTTATGAAATAATACTCAAATCTCATTAACCAAGATTCAACTCCATGTTAAATTTTGATTAAAGAAGGTTATTTTAACCTAAGCACCATGCTTAATTTAAAAAGCCTTTGGATGTATTGATCGAATACACCGAAACCAGAGCATAATACATAAACAAAAGGCGGTATAAATTTGCATAATCAAGATATATCCAATGGAGACAAGTATGAGTTAAAAGAGTTGGTGAACATTTAGTTTTTTTTTCTTCATAAAATTTATATATTATTATTTTTTTATAGCAAGGTAGAGCTAGCATCATCATTTCTTCATTTTTTTAAGCAGGATGGTCTTTGGTGTGTATGGAACTCGGGACTCTCACCATCCTCCCCCACACTTGGACTTTTGTGTGAAAAGTCAAGTCTACAGGATCGGGGTCTCCTTTTTGAGTGTGTTCCATCCCCAAAGATCGTCAGAGGGCATAGTTGATGTAGCTCCTATGTTCTCGAGCATAGTATGTCCCTTGTTCTTCTTGTTCTTCACCTGAAAGGGTTAGCAACCAAGAATACCCGAAGGTGCATACTAACTTGAAAACATGTTCTTGCTTTTATTGATAAGAAAGTTTTTTATGATAATCTGGGGTATCTCCCAGTGGTGCTTAATTTATGGTCTTAAGCTTGACCCTAGGAACTCATTTTGCAGCTGACAGTGGTTGTGTAGTTCCCAGCTTTACCAACAAACATTAAGCAGTAATGTTCAAGCTGCAAGGTTAGTACCATAGTGCTACTACGAGATTTGCAATATTTGTTATAAACGAAGACATCTACAACCATCCTCCTAAAAAGTTTGGAAACGAGGAGTGATGGGTGGTTGTCTTCCTCGTAGCAGCAAGCGGTACTGAGCACAACGAACTCTGGAGACTTGAAAAGTAAGCATGAGACGCGAGGGGTCTTGAAAGAAAAACCTTCATGCTTGTTTGTGGAATCATTCTTTTTGAGCTCTAGAGTTGGTGCTTCGAGTGTAGTGGGATTGTCAGGGCCGTGCCAATTGAAATTGACGAAACAGAGGTTCACTTGGATTTCCACATCTTTGCCATCCTTGAATTTGATTTTCTCATAGGCTACCCTTTGGAAAATCTTATTCAAGAAAAACCTCCCCATGGGGGCCTTGATGAAAAGTTGGGAACAACTGTTTCCGCCACTCCTATCCCTTGTCCCGAAAGTCCAAAGGCGAA
Organism: Tripidium arundinaceum; assembly: GCA_030439765.1. Taxonomy (NCBI): domain Eukaryota; kingdom Viridiplantae; phylum Streptophyta; class Magnoliopsida; order Poales; family Poaceae; genus Tripidium; species Tripidium arundinaceum. The sequence continues at coordinate 2,232 of JAHUYU010002026.1, read as the reverse complement.
GCAGCAACCCAACCATGACCCATTCGAGGAGGCAAAGTTCTTTTCCCCGTTCGTTTCACCTAGGCTTTCTAGTGAAACTGAATGTCCATCGCCAACCTCACTCGAACCAAAGCTTTGTCCCTCTGGCCATCCAAATGAAAACTTCTGGGCCATGGACAAACTCGAAGCACCAACTCTAGAGCTCAAAAAGAATGATTCCACAAACAAGCATGAAGGTTTTTCTTTCAAGACCCCTCGCGTCTCATGCTTACTTTTCAAGTCTCCAGAGTTCGTTGTGCTCAGTACCGCTTGCTGCTACGAGGAAGACAACCACCCATCACTCCTCGTTTCCAAACTTTTTAGGAGGATGGTTGTAGATGTCTTCGTTTATAACAAATATTGCAAATCTCGTAGTAGCACTATGGTACTAACCTTGCAGCTTGAACATTACTGCTTAATGTTTGTTGGTAAAGCTGGGAACTACACAACCACTGTCAGCTGCAAAATGAGTTCCTAGGGTCAAGCTTAAGACCATAAATTAAGCACCACTGGGAGATACCCCAGATTATCATAAAAAACTTTCTTATCAATAAAAGCAAGAACATGTTTTCAAGTTAGTATGCACCTTCGGGTATTCTTGGTTGCTAACCCTTTCAGGTGAAGAACAAGAAGAACAAGGGACATACTATGCTCGAGAACATAGGAGCTACATCAACTATGCCCTCTGACGATCTTTGGGGATGGAACACACTCAAAAAGGAGACCCCGATCCTGTAGACTTGACTTTTCACACAAAAGTCCAAGTGTGGGGGAGGATGGTGAGAGTCCCGAGTTCCATACACACCAAAGACCATCCTGCTTAAAAAAATGAAGAAATGATGATGCTAGCTCTACCTTGCTATAAAAAAATAATAATATATAAATTTTATGAAGAAAAAAAAACTAAATGTTCACCAACTCTTTTAACTCATACTTGTCTCCATTGGATATATCTTGATTATGCAAATTTATACCGCCTTTTGTTTATGTATTATGCTCTGGTTTCGGTGTATTCGATCAATACATCCAAAGGCTTTTTAAATTAAGCATGGTGCTTAGGTTAAAATAACCTTCTTTAATCAAAATTTAACATGGAGTTGAATCTTGGTTAATGAGATTTGAGTATTATTTCATAAACAATGAAAGTAATCTAAGAAAAGTAATCTAAGATGGACATAAATCAAGGCTATAACTACATTGCATCTTTACCATAGGCCTTGTTTGAGTTTTGCTAAAAAAAGATAAAAGGTTGGGTGAACAAATAAAATAAAATAAATATAAAATAATAAATAAACAAATAATAATAAATAAAATTTAGGCTCCCCAGTATTTCAGCTGGTAGAGCCCTTGTTTGTTTCCTTTTTTGTTTCTTTGTCAAATAAAGCAGGTACAACAATAAGTGTGGGAGAGATGTCTCAAGCACAACGAACACACATTCGAGATCTCCCGCCAACATGCTGCACAACAGCGAACGGTACATCATGCAGAAGGACAGGACAGATAGCTTCGGAGAAGATTGGCTGAACCTTTGGTTTAGCCAAACCACCTCTGATTCCCCTTAACTCCTTCCTCTACAACGTTGGTTTGTGCAACTCTACCCTCAACTCTCCCGAATTTTAAAAATTAAAACTGAATAAATTTAAAATACAAAACAAATGATGCTCAATCTCCATGCTATTCTTTGATTAAATTTGCATACTCTTTATTCCTCGCTAATATTCCTATAACTTGTGGAAAACTTATCATAGGGACCCCATGCTATCTAGGTAATTGGAATATGTGATATAGTAGGATGAAAATGACCCTTGCTCTCTCATGTGAAGAACTTGGGATTTATTTTACAAAAGCAAAATTCAAATAGCATGCTCCTCAATGATATGCAAATTCCTACCAAAGCCATATCTAGTGTTTAGAACTCAAAACCTCCAAAAATTATGCTACTTATTCCTGCATTGAGTTTTGTCAAGTCTTGTTTACCCTTGTTGAGAAAGTTATCATGCCTCCAAGATCAAGATCACATACACCCACATACATAAGCTATTCCTACACTAGGAATATGCTAAAACAGGCATCCATCCACCCATTAGTCTACTCCTACACTGGGAGTAGACAAAAAAAAGTGTGTTAGAAAAATACTCCATGTTTTAAAAAGATAGTGATCTCTCTCAATATGTGGTTTAAGAGACATGGGCTATGCAAACAATGCAGGAAAAA
>JAHUYU010002041.1:0-22096 GCA_030439765.1 Tripidium arundinaceum | reverse complement strand
AGCAAGGGCATCAGAAAGGTCACGTTTAAGCGCGAGCACAGTAGTGTTCAGGTTGGAGACCTGCCTACTAAGGGAGCTAACTGTGGACTGAAGTTCCATAATATGGTTTATTTGCTGTCCTGATGTCTTCATCCACATCCGCTATGGTCCTGCGGCGCTTCGATGGCGTCTCAAACGAATTGAGAGCGTGCTTAGGAGCTTTCTTTGGTGGGATGAAGCGAACTTTTGCTGTCTTAACTCCTTCGAAGCGGGGCCTCTCCTTCTCCGTAGTGTAGTGGACGCTGCTGATCTCGCCGCTCCGGTTGGTCTTGACGCCTATAACCCGCTCATTGGGTTTAGGTGGCAGGATTTTCGTGCCGGCTGGTACTTGACGATGGCTTCTTGCTTGGACGACGGTCCCTTAAGAAGAAGGGGCTGCGGTGGTGCAGTAAGAACTGGTTGGGCGTAGTAGGATGAGATTGAGCTGCGCTGATTTGATGGTGGGGCTGCTAGCTGTCGCTCTGTGTTGGCCGGGACGAGAGCGTAGGCGTCGGGGTCATCCTTGGGCTTGCAGTTGAGGTCGTAAGGGACGATCTCCCAGTTGCGGTGGGTCTTGTCGGCCATTGGAGAAGCAAGGAACTAGACAAGCTCTAATTGAGGAGGAGAGAAGGATTGAATGAATGGTGTTGAAAGCTGACGTCAGGGGTCTGTTTATATAGGGGTCAAAAAGTGCCTATAGGGTTTCCATAGATTAATCCCGCTGCCGGGCGTGCGTAACAACCCATTCGTGGAATTTTCTGGATAACCATAGATGAGGAAAGCACGTCGGAAGAGGCCGGGGCCGAGGGGACACCAGGGCAGGGTGCCCGCCCTCATCCTCAGGGCGCCCGCCCCTGGGTCTGCCTCCTCTGCAGGCCCGCTTGCTCGAGCGTGTTTCTAGAAGTATTTTTATCCCGAAAAATATATACGTGGCCCAAAAACGTCAGATTAAAAAGGTCGGGCTTTAATTCTCCATCGGAAGGTAAAAACGGATCACGTCTATTTCTTCTAATTCTTTATTGGGTTCTAAAAATAATTTAAGACGTTGACCATTTACCTTGAATAACGTACATTCGTCGTTTTGAAGTGTAATAGCTCCGTGGGATGATGAATTGACTACCTTGTATGGTCCTTCCCATTTACTCCGGAGTTTTCCATGCCCGAAAAGCTTCACCCTAGAATTAAAAAGTAATACCTTATCTCCGGGTGAGAACTCCTTCTTCTTGATCCTCTTGTCATGCCATCTTTTGACTCTTTCTTTGTAGATCTTCGAATTGTGAAATGCTTTCTCTCGCCATTCTTCCAATTCTGATAGTTGCATTCTTCTATGATCTCCAGCAACATCTAGGTCCATATTCCATCTTCTTATGGCCAGTGTGCTTTGAACTCTAGTTCAACAGGCAAGTGGCAAGTCTTTCCGTACACCAATTGGTATGGGGTCATTCCAATTGGGGTCTTGTATGCTGTCCGGTATGCCCAGAGTGCATCGGGTAACTTTTCCTTCCATGCTGTTCCCATCTCATTTACTGTTTTCTGAAGATGTTCTTGATTTGCTTGTTGAAAGTCTCTGCTTGGCCACTTTTCTGAGGATGATATGGGGTAGCAACGTTGTGACGGATTCCATGTTTTGCTAGATAATGCCTCAAAGCGTTGTCGATGAAGTGTGATCCCCATCACTTATCACCACCCTAGGGACTCCAAATCTTGGAAATATAATCTCTTCAAACATCCTCTTTGAATTAATATTGTCGGCACGCTTGCACGGTAGTGCTTCTACCCACTTGGAGACGTAGTCAACTGTCACCAAGATGAATTCACACTTCTTTGATGGAGGAAATGGACCCATGTAGTCTATTCCCCAAACATCAAAGAGCTCAATCTGAAGGTTATTGGTGAGTGGCATAGCATCTCTTGTATTTATGTTTCCGTGCCTTTGACATGGCCCACATCTTCTGATATATTGCCTTGTGTCTTCATACATTGTAGGCCAATAGAATCCATATTGCCAGATCTTTGAATGTGTACGGAATGCTCCATAATGACCTCCGTATGGTGATGAATGCATCTGTCGATGATCTTCCACCCTTCCTCAGTGGTCACACACCTTCTGAGTAAGCCATCAGCGCATACTCGGAAGAGGTATGGCTCATCCCATATGTGAGAACGACTTTCTTGAATAAGCTTCTTCTTGTTCGCTCCTGGTGGTACATACCCTGAAACCATAAAATTAACAATATCTGCATACCAGGGTCAGACCTGTTGATCCATAGAGCATGTCGTCCCGGAGTGAATCATTAATGGGTGTTTCCTGTGGATCCTTAAAGTGCATACTAGACAAGTGATCAGCAAAAGAATTTTCTACTCCCTTTTTATCTTTTATTTCTAAGTCAAATTCTTGGAGTAACAAGATCCATCTAATTAGGCGAGGTTAGCATCTTTTTTAGTGAGCAAATATTTTAGTGCAGCATGATCAGTGTAAACAATTATTTTAGCTCCTACTAAGTAAGATCTAAATTTATCAATGGCAAAGACAACAGCCAGAAGCTCTTTTTCAGTGGTTGCATAACTAAGCTGAGCTCCTGTAAGATCTTAGAGTGAGTAGCCAAAGACTGAGTGATGTTTTTCTAAAATGGTCATTAATCGTAGAGTTTGTTCCTGAGTGAGTTTATTACTAATGATCATAGGAAACTCTGGATTATTGTTTAGGAAAGCATAGATAAGACTGGGTGGTAAAGTTTTAAGCTCTATAGGAGGTCTGGGTGTTTCTGCAAACTCATCTAAAGGTTCAGGTTCAGAAGGTTCAGCTTCCTCTTCTATGAAGAAAGGGGCTTCTTCTTCTAAGTCTGATTCATTTAAAAGCTCTAGAGACGCAGCTTTTACCTCTTCCATAGGATCAGGCAAAAGAGATGACTCGATCTTATTATTCAAGGAGTGAGAAATTGTCATAGGGAATTTAAAATCTTTTCCAAAAGAAATGTGTAGCTTTCCAGTTTGACCTTCATAAAGGAGTCTTCTAAATGGTTGTCCTATCAACAGGTCGAAGTCCCATGTATCAAAGATATAAAAGTTCAAATGAATCATGGAGCCTTCTACCATAAGGGTAGGACATTCACAATTCCAAGACTGGGGACCAATCGTCCCGAAGATTCCTTCATGAACTTTGTTGTGGGGGTTAAAATTAATTTTCTAAATAATTTAAGTGCAAAAGCTTCAGACATGATATTGATCCCACAACAGGATTATAGAGAGCATCAAATTGATCAGAATCATAAGCACAGCGTATAGTGATAGGAGGTGTATCCAAACGGATCACTTCAGAGGAAAGCTCTGACTCCTCCAACCATTCGCTACTCATGACTGAGATAAGCTCTCTCAATTGATATTCACTTGGTAAACAAATGCTATAATGGCCGCTTTGGGGTTTGTCTATAGAATGGTAGTTTGAAATGTTTCCAAAATCGGCAAAAAGATCGGATTCTATATCCAGCATGAAATCAGGTGGTGGAATTTCTTCCTTTTGTGGCTCAAAACTTGGGATAGCTGAAGTAGGTGAAGAATTCGGCAGAGTGTCTACTTCGGCTTCGTAGGTTTCATCATGGGGAGGGGGTATTATTCCATCTCAGCTTCTAGGATTCTATCTAGGATCGCTCTAGCTTCATCAGTAGGGATACGAAAGAAAGAACCTCTAGACATTGTATGTAGCATTTATTTATGATCTTTCTGAAGACCTCGAAAGAAATGAAAAAGGAGAATAGGTCTTCAATATTGAGTTTTGGACCAGATTCTAAAAGATCAGAAAAACGTTTCCAGGATTTTCCCAAAGTTTCATTTTCTTTTTGTTTAAAAGATAGAACTTCGAGTCTAAGGTCGGCGATACGATCGAGGGAATAAAAATCTAACAGAAGTTGGCTCGTAAGACTCCCCATTCACCTCGTTGTTGACTTACCTTCTGACTATACCATCGTCTAGCTTCTCCTCTTAAGGAAAAAGGAAAAAGCTTCCAACGTAAAGTCTTATCAGAAATGCCTTCAATGCGAAGACAATCGCATGTTTGCTCAAAATCTCTAATATGAAGGTAAGGATTTTCGTCTTCCTTTCCCGAAAAGGATAGGTTCTCAATCATGGCAATTAACCTTGAACTTAACCTATACTGGGATGTTTGGATAGGCTGTGATGACTCCCATGGTAAAAGGTCAGTTTCCGAAGGTGTTGCAAATTGATAGATTGATTTAGAATCTTGGTTCTCCATAAGGTAAGAATAAAGAAAAGATAAGGAATAAAAAGATAAAGAAAGATAAAAGTATAGGTACAAGCTAGTAGTAAGATTCAAAGTTATCTCAGCAAACCGTCTTTCTCTCTGGCAACGGCGCCAGAAATGCTTGTTGATATTTGGTAACGCAATTAGGAAATGATCCGCAAGCGCACGGATATCGGTGAGCACTTCACCCGGGATGTTATCCAGAGTATCGTATTATTTTTTTACCACTAGGAGAAAGCGTGCATCTGACTAACCAAATCTATTACTACTAACCTTTAGGCTACAACCACTGTGATTTGATGTGAGCGATGTATAGAAAAGACTGCAACTGCACTCTCGTTCTAACCTTGGTAAGGATGATCTACTGCTCTATTGGGGAGGCTCACGGAATCTAGACACCTCAAAGGATGTTCGACCCGCACCAATAAACCCTATCGATCCTGCTAACGGGATATGGAATACAAAGGTAGCTACGGAAATGTCACGTTCCTCGCTACTACCACGGTCCGGCTAGACAGGGGATATCTATGAGTATCCTAGCCCAAACACCTCGTTTACGCTAGAGATGATTACTCTAAACTCTACGCGAAGAGATTAAAGTAAACTCATAAACTAAAGAACAATAAAACAAAGAACTTACTAGAATTTAGAAGTCGAAATACTGAAGAATCCTAGGAGCAAGCCTCGGTTAGGAGAACTTGATCCTGCAGGTACAACCTCGAAGTAGTCACCGACAGGCCGGGCTTCCTTCGATCTATACCTCCACTCTATCCTCTCAATCTAGAAGAACTAAGTCTAATCTCACATTGGATGCTAAGCCCTAATAAGGTGGGAACCCTAAGGGAACCTCTCTCTCTGAATCCTCTCTGGAAAATATGAAAATAATGGACTTGGATTCTCCTCTCCAGGGGCCAGGGGTCCTGCTTATATAGTCCCTTCAAGTGAACCTGGGCCGTCGGATCAAACCGACATTAATCGCACGGTTTTCCTTGATCCTTTAGGTCGGTAGGGCATAATCCGCGAGACTCATCCTGATTGGTTGCAGACCTAGGGCGGGCGCCCCAGGGTCCAGGGCGGGCGCCCTGGTCCCGGGCCCGTTCGGCCTCCCGTTCGATCCCGTGGCTTCTGGAGTCTTCTAGATGATAGAAAATCGGTGAACACGTTAATATCTCTATGTAATTCCGACGTGTGGGGCCTTTCCTTTGTATTTCCTGATAACCCCCTGCAGAAACAGATAAACAACAAAACTCGTGGAATTCTGTCAGATCAAACCCTAATTCTAGGTGTTGCTTGCATATAGGTCCTTTTCCTTATTTATTGGATAATTAAAATTGATACTTAAGAACCGTCAACACTGGGGTGCAAGCGAGGCGTGTGTTTTCGGGGTACCCAGCTGGGCACATTGATTCGTGAATCGCCGTTTCTACGTGACGGTACGACTTGACTGCGCTCTGGCACCATAGTAAGAAATGGCAGATGAAAGATGGAAAATGGCTCTGATTGCACAACCCTTGCTTAATTATAGAATAGGTGCTTACATAGAATGTTGGATAACAACTAAAACACGGCTATTAAATATCTATGTAATTAAGGACACACTCTTAGCGCTGCTTTCCGCAAACAAGAAACCCACAAGCCATAAAGCCTATCATAATCCTTGAGAGTCGAGAAATACATTTCCCAGTCGGGTAAGTCTTGCGAGTACATTGTGTACTCAGGGTTTATTTTACCCCTGCTGCAGGTGCACCTTGAGCAGATAGGCCTTGTGTGGAAGATTCTTCTGGTGGGCACAGACAGATTATCATTTCGCTTCCGCTAGATGTTATTTTATTTCCGCTGTTTATTTTTCACAATCTGAATCACTGGTGTTGTAATAAATTATTTCTGAGACTATGTTGTATGAAATGGACTAAGTATTGTAAGTTTGTACTCATTATTGGATCCCGGGTGGAAAATGTGGAGTGTTCGAGTTCTCCCGTTGGGTGTGCTCGACGGAACTACCTGGTTTAATTCCCTTTCAGGGCGCTTAGTGTCTGATGGAAGACAATTGTCTCTGAAAGCGGGTTAAATCGGGCGGTTCTGCCACACTCCGCTGGTTCGCCGAGAACACCAATGCCACCCCAGTTCGTCGGCTGCCTTGCCACTGTCCCTGTGGCTAGCATTGCTCCACTACCTCCGAGCCAACTACAGCCTCCACAAAACACTGGTGAGCCCTAGTCCATCTTCAACCCTCGCTTAGCCTGGTGTAGCCGCCTCCTCATCGGAACACGACGGCGTCATCGCTGCACAGACCTGGATGCGGCCGGCCACACAAGGGCACCGAGGTTGCTACCGCCGGCACCCTAGGGCCGCGCGACCCCCTCTGAAGCCGCCGCGCACGCTCCGTCCACCTCATCCGCCGCTGGGGCGGACCTCCCCCACCCACAGTGGGGCCGAGCTAGCCTCTCCGAATGCTACCGGATCTAGACGAAGGAGAGGGAGGGGATGAGTGGTTGACATGTGGGCCCCACATGTCCTGAGATGGAGGTTGATGTCCTACGTGGCGGTCAACGCCAGCGTGGCGTGGTCAAACCCGCTCCACCAGGGGCTGAGTTACAGTAACAGCAGTGGATGCGGGCGCACCCGCAGCAAAATGGAAAAACAGTGATTTCGTTCAATATTTCACCATATATGCACCCACAAAATAAAAATATATGCACCCACAGTGCAAGTGCACCCCCTCAGATTTGTTCTAGCTCCGCCCCTGCCCTCCACGTTGGACAAAACAGCCCTGCGCGCGCCCAGGTGCTAAAAGTAAACGGTTTTGACAGTTGAGGTGCCAGTATTAGACGGTTCTATAGTTGTGGGTCAAAATTAGACGAACCCAATAGTTAAGGGGCCAAAAGTGGACTTAATCCAATTATAAATCATTCCAACCTAGAGAGTCAAAGCATCCTAAATTTAACCAAATTCATATACTTAAATAATAATATTTTATGATACCAAATAAGTATCATGAGATTCTTCATTAATTATATTTTTATATTATACCTATTTGATACAATAAATATTTGTAATTTTTTTATAATTTTGGTTATACCTTAGATGTCTTGACTCTCTAAAACAGTTAGAACGGCTTATAATTTAGGACGGAGGGAGTAATTATACATTTGTTCAGATGGTGGCCTAAATTGTACTAGGTTACAACGCATGTTCTTTGTGATATGTGGGGATGGTTGTTTGTACTAGGTCGTACTGTGATAGGGTGGATATCCCCTTTGGGTGATAGAAAACAGGGTGGTAGTACAATGTTTTTGAATTTTGATATATATATATATATATATATATATATATATATATCTGAAGAAAACAAATAAAAATATTTTGAGAACCGATCTTAGATTGGTAGGATACATAGATAGACTGTTGGACGATAGGTCATGCTTAGGGAAAACCTCGTCACGTCGATGCGGCATCACCTGACATGCCTAGGAACTAGGATTCTAGACCTAACATGGACCGAAGCACGAAGGGGTCGTGTCACTACCAAGCCTCAGTTCTAACCATAAGAGCTCCATTTTTTGGAACAAATGTTATAGTTCATCATGATTTTGCAAACGAATTGAGTAACAGATAGTTATTGCTTAGAAAAGATATCTGGCATAGTTATTGATTAGAAAAGATATCTAGCAGTGAACTATTGTTCGGCAAACTCCTCTTTTTTGGTTCAGAGGATGGATGCGTCAACTTGATGTCACATATGCCGTCCTAGGGCTTTCCGGCTGGGAAAATGGAAAGAACTATTTGATTTCGTTTCAGATCAGCTAGCGCTTACGCCTTTGTTAGTTGAATGGATTCTGGCGCAATGCTGATTCGGATAATGCTGGAACTGCTACTCGGTAGACTATGAAACAGAAGCTTTGAAAGGGTTCCCTACGCCAAATGGTGAATTCAATTACTACTAACATTTTCGAGCACCTCATATTACTTCTAGGGAGAAAAGAAGCTAATAAACTTAGATGCCATTTCCTATTAGGAATGAGATAGTGGGAGAGAGACAAACCTTCCAACAGCTCTGACATGTTTATAGGAATAGGCCTTCTATTCAATGCAGTCCCACCGAGATCCTCATTTCACGTTGCTAAGTTCAGACCCTCAAACCGGAGTTTATACATGACATCGGCACCCGAATGCTAATAAGGTGTTTGGTTGTTATCCAACATTCTATGTAAGCACCTATTCTATAATTAAGCAAGGGTTGTGCAATCAGAGCCATTTTCCATCTTTCATCTGCCATTTCTTACTATGGTGCCAGAGCGCAGTCAAGTCGTACCGTCACGTAGAAACGGCGATTCACGAATCAATGTGCCCAGCTGGGTACCCCGAAAACACACGCCTCGCTTGCACCCCAGTGTTGACGGTTCTTAAGTATCAATTTTAATTATCCAATAAATAAGGAAAAGGACCTATATGCAAGCAACACCTAGAATTAGGGTTTGATCTGACAGAATTCCACGAGTTTTGTTGTTTATCTGTTTCTGCAGGGGGTTATCAGGAAATACAAAGGAAAGGCCCACACGTCGGAATTACATAGAGATATTAACGTGTTCACCGATTTTCTATCATCTAGAAGACTCCAGAAGCCACGGGATCGAACGGGAGGCCGAACGGGCCCGGGACCAGGGCGCCCGCCTGGACCCTGGGGCGCCCGCCCTAGGTCTGCAACCAATCAGGATGAGTCTCGCGGATTATGCCCTACCGACCTAAAGGATCAAGGAAAACCGTGCGATTAATGTCGGTTTGATCCGACGGCCCAGGTTCACTTGAAGGGACTATATAAGCAGGACCCCTGGCCCCTGGAGAGGAGAATCCAAGTCCATTATTTTCATATTTTCCAGAGAGGATTCAGAGAGAGAGGTTCCCTTAGGGTTCCCACCTTATTAGGGCTTAGCATCCAATGTGAGATTAGACTTAGTTCTTCTAGATTGAGAGATAGAGTGGAGGTATAGATCGAAGGAAGCCCGGCCTGTCGGTGACTACTTCGAGGTTGTACCTGCAGGATCAAGTTCTCCTAACCCGAGGCTTGCTCCTAGGATTCTTCAGTATTTCGACTTCTAAATTCTAGTAAGTTCTTTGTTTTATTGTTCTTTAGTTTATGAGTTTACTTTAATCTCTTCGCGTAGAGTTTAGAGTAATCATCTCTAGCGTAAACGAGGTGTTTGGGCTAGGATACTCATAGATATCCCCTGTCTAGCCGGACCGTGGTAGTAGCGAGGAACGTGACATTTCCGTAGCTACCTTTGTATTCCATATCCCGTTAGCAGGATCGATAGGGTTTATTGGTGCGGGTCGAACATCCTTTGAGGTGTCTAGATTCCGTGAGCCTCCCCAATAGAGCAGTAGATCATCCTTACCAAGGTTAGAACGAGAGTGCAGTTGCAGTCTTTTCTATACATCGCTCACATCAAATCACAGTGGTTGTAGCCTAAAGGTTAGTAGTAATAGATTTGGTTAGTCAGATGCACGCTTTCTCCTAGTGGTAAAAAAATAAATACGATACTCTGGATAACATCCCGGGTGAAGTGCTCACCGATATCCGTGCGCTTGCGGATCATTTCCTAATTGCGTTACCAAATATCAACAAGCATTTCTGGCGCCGTTGCCAGAGAGAAAGACGGTTTGCTGAGATAACTTTGAATCTTACTACTAGCTTGTACCTATACTTTTATCTTTCTTTATCTTTTTATTCCTTATCTTTTCTTTATTCTTACCTTATGGAGAACCAAGATTCTAAATCAATCTATCAATTTGCAACACCTTCGGAAACTGACCTTTTACCATGGGAGTCATCACAGCCTATCCAAACATCCCAGTATAGGTTAAGTTCAAGGTTAATTGCCATGATTGAGAACCTATCCTTTTCGGGAAGGAAGACGAAAATCCTTACCTTCATATTAGAGATTTTGAGCAAACATGCGATTGTCTTCGCATTGAAGGCATTTCTGATAAGACTTTACGTTGGAAGCTTTTTCCTTTTTCCTTAAGAGGAGAAGCTAGACGATGGTATAGTCAGAAGGTAAGTCAACAACGAGGTGAATGGGGAGTCTTACGAGCCAACTTCTGTTTAGATTTTTATTCCCTCGATCGTATCGCCGACCTTAGACTCGAAGTTCTATCTTTTAAACAAAAAGAAAATGAAACTTTGGGAAAATCCTGGAAACGTTTTTCTGATCTTTTAGAATCTGGTCCAAAACTCAATATTGAAGACCCTATTCTCCTTTTTCATTTCTTTCGAGGTCTTCAGAAAGATCATAAATAAATGCTACATACAATGTCTAGAGGTTCTTTCTTTCGTATCCCTACTGATGAAGCTAGAGCGATCCTAGATAGAATCCTAGAAGCTGAGATGGATAATACCCTCCATGATGAAACCTACGAAGCCGAAGTAGACACTCTGCCGAATTCTTCTAAGTCTGATTCATTTAAAAGCTCTAGAGACGCAGCTTTTACCTCTTCCATAGGATCAGGCAAAAGAGATGACTCGATCTTATTATTCAAGGAGTGAGAAATTGTCATAGGGAATTTAAAATCTTTTCCAAAAGAAATGTGTAGCTTTCCAGTTTGACCTTCATAAAGGAGTCTTCTAAATGGTTGTCCTATCAACAGGTCGAAGTCCCATGTATCAAAGATATAAAAGTTCAAATGAATCATGGAGCCTTCTACCATAAAGGGTAGGACATTCACAATTCCAAGACTGGGGACCAATCGTCCCGAAGATTCCTTCATGAACTTTGTTGTGGGGGTTAAAATTAATTTTCTAAATAATTTAAGTGCAAAAGCTTCAGACATGATATTGATCCCCACAAACAGGATTATAGAGAGCATCAAATTGATCAGAATCATAAGCACAGCGTATAGTGATAGGAGGTGTATCCAAACGGATCACTTCAGAGGAAAGCTCTGACTCCTCCAACCATTCGCTACTCATGACTGAGATAAGCTCTCTCAATTGATATTCACTTGGTAAACAAATGCTATAATGGCCGCTTTGGGGTTTGTCTATAGAATGGTAGTTTGAAATGTTTCCAAAATCGGCAAAAAGATCGGATTCTATATCCAGCATGAAATCAGGTGGTGGAATTTCTTCCTTTTGTGGCTCAAAACTTGGGATAGCTGAAGTAGGTGAAGAATCCGGCAGAGTGTCTACTTCGGCTTCGTAGGTTTCATCATGGAGGGTATTATCCATCTCAGCTTCTAGGATTCTATCTAGGATCGCTCTAGCTTCATCAGTAGGGATACGAAAGAAAGAACCTCTAGACATTGTATGTAGCATTTGTTTATGATCTTTCTGAAGACCTCGAAAGAAATGAAAAAGGAGAATAGGGTCTTCAATATTGAGTTTTGGACCAGATTCTAAAAGATCAGAAAAACGTTTCCAGGATTTTCCCAAAGTTTCATTTTCTTTTTGTTTAAAAGATAGAACTTCGAGTCTAAGGTTGGCGATACGATCGAGGGAATAAAAATCTAAACAGAAGTTGGCTCGTAAGACTCCCCATTCACCTCGTTGTTGACTTACCTTCTGACTATACCATCGTCTAGCTTCTCCTCTTAAGGAAAAAGGAAAAAGCTTCCAACGTAAAGTCTTATCAGAAATGCCTTCAATGCGAAGACAATCGCATGTTTGCTCAAAATCTCTAATATGAAGGTAAGGATTTTCATCTTCCTTTCCCGAAAAGGATAGGTTCTCAATCATGGCAATTAACCTTGAACTTAACCTATACTGGGATGTTTGGATAGGCTGTGATGACTCCCATGGTAAAAGGTCAGTTTCCGAAGGTGTTGCAAATTGATAGATTGATTTAGAATCTTGGTTCTCCATAAGGTAAGAATAAAGAAAAGATAAGGAATAAAAAGATAAAGAAAGATAAAAGTATAGGTACAAGCTAGTAGTAAGATTCAAGGTTATCTCAGCAAACCGTCTTTCTCCCCGGCAACGGCGCCAGAAATGCTTGTTGATATTTGGTAACGCAATTAGGAAATGATCCGCAAGCGCACGGATATCGGTGAGCACTTCACCCGGGATGTTATCCAGAGTATCGTATTTATTTTTTTTACCATTAGGAGAAAGCGTGCATCTGACTAACCAAATCTATTACTACTAACCTTTAGGCTACAACCACTGTGATTTGATGTGAGCGATGTATAGAGAAGACTGCAACTGCACTCTCGTTCTAACCTTGGTAAGGATGATCTACTGCTCTATTGGGGTGGCTCACGGAATCTAGACACCTCAAAGGATGTTCGACCCGCACCTATAAACCCTATCGATCCTACTAACGGGATATGGAATACAAAGATAGCTACGGAAATGTCACGTTCCTCGCTACTACCACGGTCTGGCTAGACAGGAGATATCTATGAGTATCCTAGCCCAAACACCTCGTTTACGCTAGAGATGATTACTCTAAACTCTACGCGAAGAGATTAAAGTAAACTCATAAACCAAAGAACAATAAAACAAAGAACTTACTAGAATTTAGAAGTCGAAATACTGAAGAATCCTAGGAGCAAGCCTCGGGTTAGGAGAACTTGATCCTGCAGGTACAACCTCGAAGTAGTCACCGACAGGCCGGGCTTCCTTCGATCTATACCTCCACTCTATCTCTCTCAATCTAGAAGAACTAAGTCTAATCTCACATTGGATGCTAAGCCCTAATGAGGTGGGAACCCTAAGGGAACCTCTCTCTCTGAATCCTCTTTGGAAACTATGAAAATAATGGACTTGGATTCTCCTCTCTAGGGGCCAGGGGTCCTGCTTATATAGTCCCTTCAAGTGAACCTGGGCCGTCGGATCAAACCGACATTAATCGCACGGTTTTCCTTGATCCTTTAGGTCGGTGGGGCATAATCCGCGAGACTCATCCTGATTGGTTGCAGACCTAGGGCGGGCGCCCCAGGGTCCCGGGCGGGCGCCCTGGTCCCGGGCCCGTTCGGCCTCCCATTCGATCCCGTGGCTTCTGGAGTCTTCTAGATGATAGAAAATCGGTGAACACGTTAATATCTCTATGTAATTCCGACGTGTGGGCCTTTCCTTTGTATTTCCTGATAACCCCCTGCAGAAACAGATAAACAAAAAAACTCGTGGAATTCTGTCAGATCAAACCCTAATTCTAGGTGTTGCTTGCATATAGGTCCTTTTCCTTATTTATTGGATAATTAAAATTGATACTTAAGAACCGTCAACAGTGAGGTCCAATGGCGATAGGGATGACGGGTCTCCCTAGATCACCTTTCTTGTCGGGAAGTGAATAATTTATCCACCTTCCCCTTGATGGTTGAGTGTAGTAGAAAGCTGCATTGTGAATATCAACAAGATTTATAGTTTCTAAATCTTCCAGCTGCCCTAGAATCTTACCTTTGTCAGATGGAGGAACGGTAGCTGCCAGCTGAGCTATTTGTGATTCTATCATTTTATTAAAGCTATGCTGGTTCTTAATGGTAGAAGCAAAGCTATCCATTCTAGTACTTATGTTCTCTCAGATTTTATCATTGGAAGCTATCTTCTTAGACATTTGATCCATAAGTCTAGATTGACCAGCAACTAACTCTCTCAAAGGTGGTTGATTGAAATTATTGTAATTATTACCTTGAAAGTTAGCTGGTAGTTACCTAGGTAGTTCGGCCTCTGTTGCTGATTTCATCCTTGATTCTGTTGAGGATGATAGTTGTTGTTGATGTAGTTCATATCCTATTGTGTTTCAGGGCAGTTGTTCCCTGAATGCCCAGTGTCGCTACACACTTCACATGTCATGCGGGAATCATTGATGTGCATGACTTATTTCTTCTCACAAGCTCGGTCTTCGAGCTTCTTCATCAGCAAGTCCATCTTGGTAGACAACATGTCTACCTCCTTGAGTTAATGCATACCTCCACCTCTCTTGCAAGTCTGAGTACGTTCTTCATTCTAGGTTTGGTTGGAGGTCATCTTCTCAACAAGAGCTATTGAATCTCTAATGGTAAGTGATAGGAAAGCACCTCCAGTAGCAGCATCCATTGTCCCACGGGTGCTAGTGGTCAACCCGTGATAAAAGGTCTGCATGAGTAGCCAATTCTCCATCCTATGATGAAGACATTCTGTTATGTAGTCTTGAAAGCATTCCCATACCTTAGGGATAGATTCATCATGATGTTGCTAAAAACTTGAGATTCTCCCACGCAGAGCATTGTTCTTACCTATGGGAAAGAACTTGGCTAGGAAGGCAGTGGAGTAGTTATCCCATATAGTGTTTCTCTCTTCGTTGGCATAGAACCACTGCTTGGCCTTCCCCAAGAGTGAGAATGGTAAAAGCCAGAGTAAAATAGCATCTTTGGTTACTCCCTTCATAGTGAAGGTGCTGCAGATCTCCAGAAAGTGTTGGAGATGTGCACTTGCATCTTCATGTGCCTTTCCACTGAATTGACTGGCTTGCACCATGTTGATGAGAGCAGGCTTGAGCTTGAATCCATTCTCCCCAACATCAGTTGTAGGTCCAGTGCGGATGTTGGCAGCGGTTGGAGCAGAGAACTCACGAAGAGTCTTGTTAGCCATGGCTTCAAATTCTAGTGTTAAGCTCCTTCTTATTTGGTTGTCCTCTAACTATAGAACTAGAACTTTCTTGACTTTAGCTCTAGTTCTCTTGAGTAGCGCTTTTGGATCATCAATGTAATTTGTCAAAAGGTCAAAACCGATCATACATTACCTTGCATAAGATACACAAGTAGACAAAACAAGGGTAATCCTGCTTGAGCAGAGGTCAGTGGTTATCTCTATCACATCAAATAATATAAGTTTATCAATACGGTGCTAGAAATGCTTGTTGGTATTTATTAACTCCTCACTTGTTTTAGTAGTCACATATTAATTACCTACACCTCTAGCATTACTAAACTAGGTTGTCATCCCCAGTGATGGTACCAGAAAAGTTTGTTGGTACTATCTAGCATTACTACAAGAATAATACTAAGTAGATGTTTATCATTTTATGTCACTAGAAAGAATATAAAGATATGAATAAAAAGGATTCTGCAAGTGGATAGATAATTATACCATTGTAGCACTTCACCCGAGAGTATTCCAGGTATTGTATTTATATTTTACCACAAGGAAGGTGTAGCCTAAAGGTTAGTAGTAATAGATTTGGTTAGTCAGATGCACGCTTTCTCCTAATGGTAAAAAAAATAAATACGATACTCTGGATAACATCCCGGGTGAAGTGCTCACCGATATCCGTGCGCTTGCGGATCATTTCCTAATTGCGTTACCAAATATCAACAAGCATTTCTGGCGCCGTTGCCGGGGAGAAAGACGGTTTGCTGAGATAACCTTGAATCTTACTACTAGCTTGTACCTATACTTTTATCTTTCTTTATCTTTTTATTCCTTATCTTTTCTTTATTCTTACCTTATGGAGAACCAAGATTCTAAATCAATCTATCAATTTGCAACACCTTCGGAAACTGACCTTTTACCATGGGAGTCATCACAGCCTATCCAAACATCCCAGTATAGGTTAAGTTCAAGGTTAATTGCCATGATTGAGAACCTATCCTTTTCGGGAAAGGAAGATGAAAATCCTTACCTTCATATTAGAGATTTTGAGCAAACATGCGATTGTCTTCGCATTGAAGGCATTTCTGATAAGACTTTACGTTGGAAGCTTTTTCCTTTTTCCTTAAGAGGAGAAGCTAGACGATGGTATAGTCAGAAGGTAAGTCAACAACGAGGTGAATGGGGAGTCTTACGAGCCAACTTCTGTTTAGATTTTTATTCCCTCGATCGTATCGCCAACCTTAGACTCGAAGTTCTATCTTTTAAACAAAAAGAAAATGAAACTTTGGGAAAATCCTGGAAACGTTTTTCTGATCTTTTAGAATCTGGTCCAAAACTCAATATTGAAGACCCTATTCTCCTTTTTCATTTCTTTCGAGGTCTTCAGAAAGATCATAAACAAATGCTACATACAATGTCTAGAGGTTCTTTCTTTCGTATCCCTACTGATGAAGCTAGAGCGATCCTAGATAGAATCCTAGAAGCTGAGATGGATAATACCCTCCATGATGAAACCTACGAAGCCGAAGTAGACACTCTGCCGGATTCTTCACCTACTTCAGCTATCCCAAGTTTTGAGCCACAAAAGGAAGAAATTCCACCACCTGATTTCATGCTGGATATAGAATCCGATCTTTTTGTCGATTTTGGAAACATTTCAAACTACCATTCTATAGACAAACCCCAAAGCGTCCATTATAGCATTTGTTTACCAAGTAAATATCAATTGAGAGAGCTTATCTCAGTCATGAGTAGCGAATGGTTGGAGGAGTCAGAGCTTTTCTCTGAAGTGATCCGTTTGGATACACCTCCTATCACTATACGCTGTGCTTATGATTCTGATCAATTTGATGCTCTCTATAATCCTGTTGTGGGGATCAATATCATGTCTGAAGCTTTTGCACTTAAATTATTTGGAAAATTAATTTTAACCCCCACAACAAAGTTCATGAAGGAATCTTCGGGACGATTGGTCCCCAGTCTTGGAATTGTGAATGTCCTACCCTTTATGGTAGAAGGCTCCATGATTCACTTGAACTTTTATATCTTTGATACATGGGACTTCGACCTGTTGATAGGACAACCATTTAGAAGACTCCTTTATGAAGGTCAAACTGGAAAGCTACACATTTCTTTTGGAAAGGATTTTAAATTCCCTATGACAATTTCTCACTCCTTGAATAATAAGATCGAGTCATCTCTTTTGCCTGATCCTATGGAAGAGGTAAAAGCTGCGTCTCTAGAGCTTTTAAATGAATCAAACTTAGAAGAAGAAGCCCCTTTCTTCATAGAAGAGGAAGCTAAACCTTCTGAACCTGAACCTTTAGATGAGTTTGCAGAAACACCCAGACCTCCTATAGAGCTTAAAACGTTACCACCCGGTCTTATCTATGCTTTCCTAAACAATAATCCAGAGTTTCCTGTGATCATTAGTAATAAACTCACTCAGGAACAAACTCTGCGATTAATGACCGTTTTAGAAAAACATCACTCAGTCTTTGGCTACTCACTCCAAGATCTTACAGGAATCAGTCCTATGATTTGCACCCATCGCATTCCGACAGATCCTTCTGTTTCACCTTCTCGGGAACCCCAACGTAGACTCAACAACGCGATGAGAGAAGTAGTTAAAAAGGAAGTTATAAAGTTACTGCATGCAGGGATTATATATCCTGTGCCGCATAGTGAGTGGGTGAGCCCTGTTCAAGTTGTGCCTAAAAAGGGAGGCATGACTGTTGTTACAAATGAGAAGAACGAGCTAATTCCGCAACGCACCGTCACAGGGTGGCGGATGTGCATTGACTATAGAAAACTGAATAAAGCCACGAAAAAGGATCACTTTCCTTTACCTTTTATAGATGAGATGTTAGAGCGGTTAGCGAACCATTCTTTCTTCTGTTTCTTAGATGGATATTCAGGGTACCACCAGATCCCGATCCATCCTGATGATCAAAGCAAAACCACTTTTATCTGTCCATACGGAACTTATGCTTATCGTAGAATGTCTTTTGGGCTATGTAATGCACCAGCTTCTTTTCAAAGATGCATGATGTCTATATTTTCTGATATGATTGAAGAGATTATGGAAGTTTTCATGGATGATTTTTCTGTTTATGGAAAAACTTTTGATAATTGTCTTGGAAACTTAGACAAGGTTTTGCAAAGATGCAAAGAAAAGCACTTAGTCCTTAACTGGGAAAAATGTCATTTTATGGTTAGGGAAGGAATAGTGCTAGGACACCTAGTGTCTGAAAGAGGTATTGAGGTAGATAAAGCTAAAATTGAAGTAATAGAACAACTACCTCCACCTGTGAATATAAAAGGAATTCGAAGCTTTCTTGGCCATGCTGGTTTTTATCGCAGATTCATAAAAGATTTTTCATTTATTGCTAGACCACTCACTATGCGGCACAGGATATATAATCCCTGCATGCAGTAACTTTATAACTTCCTTTTTAACTACTTCTCTCATCGCGTTGTTGAGTCTACGTTGGGGTTCCCGAGAAGGTGAAACAGAAGGATCTGTCGGAATGCGATGGGTGCAAATCATAGGACTGATTCCTGTAAGATCTTGGAGTGAGTAGCCAAAGACTGAGTGATGTTTTTCTAAAACGGTCATTAATCGCAGAGTTTGTTCCTGAGTGAGTTTATTACTAATGATCACAGGAAACTCTGGATTATTGTTTAGGAAAGCATAGATAAGACCGGGTGGTAACGTTTTAAGCTCTATAGGAGGTCTGGGTGTTTCTGCAAACTCATCTAAAGGTTCAGGTTCAGAAGGTTTAGCTTCCTCTTCTATGAAGAAAGGGGCTTCTTCTTCTAAGTTTGATTCATTTAAAAGCTCTAGAGACGCAGCTTTTACCTCTTCCATAGGATCAGGCAAAAGAGATGACTCGATCTTATTATTCAAGGAGTGAGAAATTGTCATAGGGAATTTAAAATCCTTTCCAAAAGAAATGTGTAGCTTTCCAGTTTGACCTTCATAAAGGAGTCTTCTAAATGGTTGTCCTATCAACAGGTCGAAGTCCCATGTATCAAAGATATAAAAGTTCAAGTGAATCATGGAGCCTTCTACCATAAAGGGTAGGACATTCACAATTCCAAGACTGGGGACCAATCGTCCCGAAGATTCCTTCATGAACTTTGTTGTGGGGGTTAAAATTAATTTTCCAAATAATTTAAGTGCAAAAGCTTCAGACATGATATTGATCCCCACAACAGGATTATAGAGAGCATCAAATTGATCAGAATCATAAGCACAGCGTATAGTGATAGGAGGTGTATCCAAACGGATCACTTCAGAGAAAAGCTCTGACTCCTCCAACCATTCGCTACTCATGACTGAGATAAGCTCTCTCAATTGATATTTACTTGGTAAACAAATGCTATAATGGACGCTTTGGGGTTTGTCTATAGAATGGTAGTTTGAAATGTTTCCAAAATCGACAAAAAGATCGGATTCTATATCCAGCATGAAATCAGGTGGTGGAATTTCTTCCTTTTGTGGCTCAAAACTTGGGATAGCTGAAGTAGGTGAAGAATCCGGCAGAGTGTCTACTTCGGCTTCGTAGGTTTCATCATGGAGGGTATTATCCATCTCAGCTTCTAGGATTCTATCTAGGATCGCTCTAGCTTCATCAGTAGGGATACGAAAGAAAGAACCTCTAGACATTGTATGTAGCATTTGTTTATGATCTTTCTGAAGACCTCGAAAGAAATGAAAAAGGAGAATAGGGTCTTCAATATTGAGTTTTGGACCAGATTCTAAAAGATCAGAAAAACGTTTCCAGGATTTTCCCAAAGTTTCATTTTCTTTTTGTTTAAAAGATAGAACTTCGAGTCTAAGGTTGGCGATACGATCGAGGGAATAAAAATCTAAACAGAAGTTGGCTCGTAAGACTCCCCATTCACCTCGTTGTTGACTTACCTTCTGACTATACCATCGTCTAGCTTCTCCTCTTAAGGAAAAAGGAAAAAGCTTCCAACGTAAAGTCTTATCAGAAATGCCTTCAATGCGAAGACAATCGCATGTTTGCTCAAAATCTCTAATATGAAGGTAAGGATTTTCATCTTCCTTTCCCGAAAAGGATAGGTTCTCAATCATGGCAATTAACCTTGAACTTAACCTATACTGGGATGTTTGGATAGGCTGTGATGACTCCCATGGGTAAAAGGTCAGTTTCCGAAGGTGTTGCAAATTGATAGATTGATTTAGAATCTTGGTTCTCCATAAGGTAAGAATAAAGAAAAGATAAGGAATAAAAAGATAAAGAAAGATAAAAGTATAGGTACAAGCTAGTAGTAAGATTCAAGGTTATCTCAGCAAACCGTCTTTCTCCCCGGCAACGGCGCCAGAAATGCTTGTTGATATTTGGTAACGCAATTAGGAAATGATCCGCAAGCGCACGGATATCGGTGAGCACTTCACCCGGGATGTTATCCAGAGTATCGTATTTATTTTTTTTACCATTAGGAGAAAGCGTGCATCTGACTAACCAAATCTATTACTACTAACCTTTAGGCTACACCTTCCTTGTGGTAAAATATAAATACAATACCTGGAATACTCTCGGGTGAAGTGCTACAATGGTATAATTATCTATCCACTTGCAGAATCCTTTTTATTCATATCTTTATATTCTTTCTAGTGACATAAAATGATAAACATCTACTTAGTATTATTCTTGTAGTAATGCTAGATAGTACCAACAAACTTTTCTGGTACCATCACTGGGGATGACAACCTAGTTTAGTAATGCTAGAGGTGTAGGTAATTAATATGTGACTACTAAAACAAGTGAGGAGTTAATAAATACCAACAAGCATTTCTAGCACCGTATTGATAAACTTATATTATTTGATGTGATAGAGATAACCACTGACCTCTGCTCAAGCAGGATTACCCTTGTTTTGTCTACTTGTGTATCTTATGCAAGGTAATGTATGATCGGTTTTGACCTTTTGACAAATTACATTGATGATCCAAAAGCGCTACTCAAGAGAACTAGAGCTAAAGTCAAGAAAGTTCTAGTTCTATAGTTAGAGGACAACCAAATAAGAAGGAGCTTAACACTAGAATTTGAAGCCATGGCTAACAAGACTCTTCGTGAGTTCTCTGCTCCAACCGCTGCCAACATCCGCACTGGACCTACAACTGATGTTGGGGAGAATGGATTCAAGCTCAAGCCTGCTCTCATCAACATGGTGCAAGCCAGTCAATTCAGTGGAAAGGCACATGAAGATGCAAGTGCACATCTCCAACACTTTCTGGAGATCTGCAGCACCTTCACTATGAAGGGAGTAACCAAAGATGCTATTTTACTCTGGCTTTTACCATTCTCACTCTTGGGGAAGGCCAAGCAGTGGTTCTATGCCAACGAAGAGAGAAACACTATATGGGATAACTACTCCACTGCCTTCCTAGCCAAGTTCTTTCCCATAGGTAAGAACAATGCTCTGCGTGGGAGAATCTCAAGTTTTTAGCAACATCATGATGAATCTATCCCTAAGGTATGGGAATGCTTTCAAGACTACATAACAGAATGTCTTCATCATAGGATGGAGAATTGGCTACTCATGCAGACCTTTTATCACGGGTTGACCACTAGCACCCGTGGGACAATGGATGCTGCTACTGGAGGTGCTTTCCTATCACTTACCATTAGAGATTCAATAGCTCTTGTTGAGAAGATGACCTCCAACCAAACCTAGAATGAAGAACGTACTCAGACTTGCAAGAGAGGTGGAGGTATGCATTAACTCAAGGAGGTAGACATGTTGTCTACCAAGATGGACTTGCTGATGAAGAAGCTCGAAGACCGAGCTTGTGAGAAGAAATAAGTCATGCACATCAATGATTCCCGCATGACATGTGAAGTGTGTAGCGACACTGGGCATTCAGGGAACAACTGCCCTGAAACACAATAGGATATGAACTACATCAACAACAACTATCATCCTCAACAGAATCAAGGATGAAATCAGCAACAGAGGCCGAACTACCTAGGTAACTACCAAGCTAACTTTCAAGGTAATAATTACAATAATTTCAATCAACCACCTTTGAGAGAGTTAGTTGCTGGTCAATCTAGACTTATGGATCAAATGTCTAAGAAGATAGCTTCCAATGATAAAATCTGAGAGAACATAAGTACTAGAATGGATAGCTTTGCTTCTACCATTAAGAACCAGCATAGCTTTAATAAAATGATAGAATCACAAATAGCTCAGCTGGCAGCTACCGTTCCTCCATG